>APFE031111107.1:330562-463294 GCA_000404065.3 Pinus taeda
GTTATCTGCTGAACAATGTCCCAAGACACAAGAAGAGGAAGAGGACATGTCCCGTGTTCCATATGCAAGTGCAGTTGGTAGCTTGATGTATCCAATGGTCTGTACTAGACAATCCATTGGACATGCAATGGGAGTATTGAGCAGGTTTATGTCAAAACCAGGGAAGGAGCACTGGACATCAGTGAAGCAGGTTTTCACGTATTTGCGTGGCACTAGTGATTATGGTTTGTGCTACCAAGGAAGACCAAGATTGGACAGAGTGTTGGATATTCATGGCTTTCTTGATGTAGATTGGGCTGGAAATCTGGATCAGAGAAGATCTACAAGTGGGTATGTGTTTAACCTATTTGGAGGTGCAGTCAGTTGGATGACTAAGAAACAATGTGTAGTGGCACTATCAACTACAGAGGCAGAATACATGACAGCCACTCATGCAAGCAAGGAAGCAGTTTGGTTGTAGAGATTGTGGCAAGTATGGGGTTAGTATAGGGAGCTATAAGGATAGACTCTGACAACAAAAGTGCAATTTTCTTGGCAAAGAACCCTACTTATCATTCAAAGACAAACACATTGATGTTTAGTATCCCTTTGTGAGGGATATGATAGAACACAAAAAGGTTTTGCTGGTAAAGGTGGACACTTTGAAGAATACTACACATGCATTGACAAAATCTTTTATCTCTGAGAAGTTCTCATGGTGTAGATAAACAATGGGTGTTTCAGGGTTGGAAAAATGACTAAGCTCTCCTGTGGCCCTCTGTGGAAAGAAAACAAGTGGGAGATTGTTGGGTTGCGTTATATTCTTTCCACATAGTTAACAGGCACTTTGAGGGGTACTTGTAACCCCACTTTATAGGGTCCGGGGCAACACCCCACAAAATTTTGGTTTTGGACCCTATGTTAGGTTGGGCAGACCCACCTATGATTTTGTGCATGATTTTCGCACATGTTTTTTGGACACGATGGTTTTCGGTCCATGGTTTTGGATGCGATGGTTTTTCGGTCCATGGTATTGGATGCTTCGGCATATATAAATATGTATTGTAACATTGAAAGGAATATAATGAAAAATCAAGCTGGTAGTCTCGGTTTTTGGATCCACAGGAGAATCTCTGTACATATGTGTTTTTATGTGTTATGCTCTTGCATTGTTTATTTTTCTGTGATTTAGAATTTGTATGCAGGTAATTTCTGTACGGGGTTAAAACCTACACTGATGCTACCCTCCCTACTAATTTTTCCATACGTTGGGACCACTCACAAAGTCTACATCCTCCACATTAAGATCCTAGATTGTCTCCTCGAAATATAGGGCGATTGATTCCAATCATATAACTAATAATTTCATTTCTCCCACGTCCCTGATGAAGTTTAAGTCATAGGTTATAATCCAGATAGTGAAATCCAAGAGGTCCTTTAGGTACCTCAAATTTCTTAAGGAACCTAATTTTCCCCAAGCAAACTTGAGCCATAGACCCTAGTAAGCCATAGCTTTTCCGCAGAGCTAATTCATTGAAACTCACCTGAGATAGTATTGTGGGGTTATATCAAAGAATAAAAGTAAATAAATTTAGAATCCCAAAGGATTCCCAACCCACCTATACAGGCCCTTGCATCCAGTGTCATACATTCCACCAGGGACCATTGTTTATGAGTTATTTCATTAAGATTGTCCCCAGTTATCTTTTATTCCTAGAGAACTATGATGTTTGGTATATCTTTCTTGATCCGATCTTTCAAGTACCTCAACTTCCCCTTGGACTTGAGGCCTCTTAGTTTCCAATAGAATAACTTCATTGAGGAATGGATGGGGTAGATTGCTGGTAGTACCCTGTGAGGACACTAGTTGATCCTAATTTGACAAAGATCGGCCCTGCTTCCGAGCTAACCTCGCTGGTGGGTAACCACCCTTTCTTCCTATAGTTCAATCCTGGTTCCATCCTTCTCCTAGATGTATCACCCACCCTGATTACAAGTGTTGATTAAGGGGGGTGACAGTTCAGATTAGCATTCCTCTGAGTCCTTGTAGATTTGGTGAAATTGGTCCTACTAGTCCTCGGGGATTTCATCCAACCAATCCTTGGCCTAGCTATGAAGGTATACTACCATTACCTGTACATTAGAGTTGAGATGTTCTAATTTTACATTATGTTCCACGGCATGGCGAACTTGGGCAAGTACTTGTTGTATATCTTTTGATATTGGTTATGCACCCAAGGATTTTATTTTGTATGCATGATTTTGCTTAGGTTTTTCTAGGCCGACCTCAACCTCCATTGCTGCATGAGCTAGATTTTATTCTACCTATGTGGTTTTCTTCTCTCTTGTGCTTGGGTGAGCTAGAATGGAAAACTGGTTGCTGGAGGGATGACTAGGGGCCAACAAGGAATGTCATGGAAAATTCTTAGCAGGGCATGGAGATAAATGGAGGGAGGGGATTTCTAGAAGGAGGATGCCTCCTAGGGACTCCTTGAAAGCCATCTAGGTAGGAGTTGGGGGGAGAGTACCGGTGTGGGGGCATTCCTGAAACATCTGTACATGATCATGGTAGAGTTGGCATATGAAGGTGATGTTTTCATAGTAGAAAGGTTGAGGCATAGTTTCATCCTAGTACCTTATTTTGACAGACTCAGGAAAGGGTTAGGATATATTCATATACACATAAATGTGGGCATAGGAGGAGAATCTCTAGCATTAGGTGATCTTTGAGATTTGCACAAAATCCCCAATTGAGTTTGCAATCGATTCCAAAATTTCTATTTCCAATAAGTGCTTAGGCAAAGAATACAAACATACTCAAATATGGTCTACAAGGATTTGTTTCTTCCGAGGGTTATAGTGGGGTTCCGAATGATGCATAAAGAGACCAACACTGTTCATAAAATAGGGCCAATTTTCCATAATGTCCTTGTGATTCTACAAGTCTTAAAAGATGGCTGTGAAGAATCCTTTTGCTTAGAGGAAAAGGTCAAATGGGGCTTTTAATTTCCATTTCATTTGGGTCCACGAGAGTATGTCTACGTTTTGGGGCCAAATGCCCATGAATTTGCAAATGAAGGCATGATCCTACGTAAACTACCTGAATTGTGCTAGGTGATGGTTTGGGATTATTACTCTTTGATTTTTCATTGCCTTAGGGAGGAATCACCATTTAATACGTGTTTTCCATTGGTCTCCAAGTGTCGGCACTTTGGATTTCTTTCCTCACTTTTGGGCATTGGCCACCAATTAAGATTTATTTGAAGGAGACGATCAATCACCCTGCCATGAGAGGGCATGAGATGGGGAAGAGAGCTATATTAGGGACACCACTGGAGATATGTTTTTATTGAAGAATGAGTATTGGAGAGTGTAGGTGGAAGATCTCAAGCATAACATTGTGAAACCCTAGCGCAACAAAACCCTACCTCTTATATGAGATTGTGGCGAGATTACTGTGCATGTGAATCATTCAAGTTTTTATGCAGTGAGTTAATAAATAAATCTTAGATAATTAAAGCTTATCCCAAATTTTGTAATTTTCACAATAATTTAAACATTTTCTATAATTATCACTTAAATTTATTTATTTTTCCCTTCGGAGACATAAATAATGAAAATTAAACTCTAAAGCAATGGCTCAATCCCAAACAAAAATAGCATGATGTCACATGTGGATTACTTTTTGTTGTTCATTTGTCTATGAATTATGATAAAACTTACTGAGGGAGAATATCTCTACAGACGATTTGGTTTGAAAGTAATTGTTTTACTTTGTTCGAATGGACAACATGTGGACAACTTCGAATTATTGTGGGAAAAAGGAGCCCTAGCTGTAGCAGAATCTGATGACACATAAAAATTAATCTCTTATATTGAAAACCTTAAGGATTATAAAAAGTAACGATTCTGGTTTATCAATTTTACGATTTTTTCAATGTTATGTTTGAAATTCTAATTCCACAGAATCATAATTATTGTTCAGTTAATTTAACTTTTCAACTTCGATTATTTCAATATACTTCAAACCATGGACATTTCATTTAAGTAATAAAGTTATGACTATTTGGAACTTGCGATCTGCTGACAGATGATATCATATTGTGAAGAATTGGAATATGTAATGTCTAATATCATTAATTATTAATGGGAATCCGAGTTCATAGATTCAAAGGAAAATCGAATTGATCATGCTATGTGTCCTAGACTTATATGTGATTATGGAGTTAAGATGCAGAGCTCTAGTTCGTAGATGAAGGGAATTTCTACTCATTTAGGTTTTTTGTGCCGACAACATCATTTTACTGGCTGTATTTAACATGATATCCATTCTTATATATAAAAAACGGAACAATTCTTCGGATATTGATTGAGTTAATGTTAAACATCTCCAAAAAAAAATCATTACAACTTATGGATTTTCGAACCATTATTTGCATTCTTGAACTACTAAAAAATTTATACAAGTTTCTACCGAGAGTGTATACATTTGTTGTCTATAAACTATAGACGACCTCCATAAAAGTAAAAAGTATAAAATAAAATATAAAAAAAATAAATAGAATTAAACAGAAACCAAACACAATACTTGACCTAAAACCTAAACTTTGGCAAAATGTAATTTAACATCGTCATTACAAAGTATATTCAATTGAATGTGAATGGACTTTGTTATTCTCGCCTTCCCTTATAAGTGAATATAATATGGAATACTCTTTGCTTTTGGATCAATAAGTGAATATAATACCTAATATTATTTGAACTATTGATATGGTGTATCTGTGTTTTTTTTCCAAATTAGCCGATGCATATTCATTAATTAGTAAGTTTACACAACATCTCTTAAAGTAATCCTACACACAAATTCTGATATATATATAAAATCATTGATGAATAAACTAGGAATTGTCCCAAAGGTACAAAGAGAGGCCGATAGGATTATTAAATTGGAATTGTTGAATTTTTTTAGAAGAGTTAATTGGTTTGTGGAAAACCTTGTTTTCTTGGCTTGGATCATTGTACAATTACTTTTCTTTAGATGTTTTGTTTATATCTATGTTACAAGGAACACATCGAATGTCTTATTTCATTTTAGAGTAAGTTAATTACCCAAAATCAAGAAGTTAAGTTAATTAACCAAAATCAAGAAACTTCTATTGATGGCCAAGCATATACGAAGCTTGGCAGTGGCCAAGGCAATAACCACCATGACTATCCCCTACCAATATATTTCATTGAAAACCATAATTATATATTGCATTTAGAAAGTCAGGACATAATATTAGAAAACAAGTTGATATATTGCTATTAAAAACTTAATTCCATTAGAAACCATGATATTATTATTATATTTTATAAAGAATAATATACATATATAGAATGATACTACATTGAAAACCATAATTGTATATTGCGATTAGAAAGTCAAAATATAATATTCGAAACCATGCTAGATATGACATTACATACCTTAAATGTCAAAGGGAGAACTTAGAAGTTGGAAATTAAATTACCACAGCCATTCCGAAGACCATGTCTATAGAGAACCATGGTCAATGCCAAATTACGAGGCCGGAAGGCAAAAACAAAAATAAGAAAATACCAAATCATTGCTAACATTACATGTAGCAAGAATAAAAGCACTTCTTCCCCATGGATGCCTTCCTGATTATGATCTCACGCTCGCCTGAAGACGACCATGCTTGAAGACGACCATCTAAACATGAACACGCATGCTCACCTGAAGACAACCATGCGTGAAGACAACCATCTAAACATGAACACGATTGTGTTGGAGACTGGTTCATAGCACATGCTATTGTGTTAATAATATTTGGCTAAATTAAATTTCGCACAACAAGAATCAATCATTATCTGCATGCATAATGAAAGACCATGGCAAATTATGCAGTGTGATAAAAAAAGAACAGCATGCAGTTTTCAATAAAAAATTTGTTTTTATATTGTCTGCATACAAGAAATGATACAATGGGTGCAGCAAGACCTCTACAAAAGCTTTAAACAGAAAACTTGGGTCAGCTAGCATGCAGTTGCATAAAGCTCGAATGACTATCCCTATAGGCCACGCCGCTTCATATACAATCGAATCAGAATATAGCTAAGAAAAAAAAGGCATCATTATGCTAGTAATAAAGGAAAAATAAATCCATGTAGCACTCTAAATATCACAATTTATGACAAACTCTTAGCCTCCTCGAAGTCTATAGTTCTAGACCTTAAGCTAGTGGTGAAATTTATTTGAGCACCAACTTCAATAGCCTTGAAGTGTTTTGTTGGAGTAAACAAGATTTACAAGGGCCCTATCATACAACCAGAGATAGCTTCTCCCAAAAAGGAATACAATGAATCTGACTTTGGCCTTGTGAAATAAATGCACGAATACACCTCCAACTTGACACTCGAAACTCAAGTCTAAGTAGAAAAATAAGGGATTTGATGCGCATAAAATTACTCACTATCTTGTGTCGACTCGAAAGCATAGAAAACTTTTAAACTAAATGATGCGTGATACTATAATTTAAATGTGCAGATTAGCTGGGCTTCACTTCCTCTCAAACAACCTGAAATTCGAGATTTTTCCTAAAATGAGACATTCAAATCCAAAATTTGAGAAACGCTCTATCAATTTAGTTAAAATACAATAATGAACGACCCATGCAACTATAGAGCTTAAAAGCACAACTTCAAGATGCACTAGATCACGGCTTTGGGGGTTTGGGGATTAACATGTGTTGTGTGCCATCCTCTACCACTAACTAACTATCATTGCTCCCATCTCATGATGTGATAGGCATTATGTATCACAACTTATGTATGAAATCACTAATCACAATGCTAATCCATTTAAGAAAAACAAATATTTTTTTGTATAATAATCTTTAAAAATATTAAAAGCAAACCATACTTGATTTGCGTTAGAATTCCATAAAAAATTCAAATTTATTTTTTTAAAATAAATATAGTATGTAACATTCATAATATATTTTTCATAAAGTTATATTATATATCTATGGGTGACCTAACACTTCAAAGTAGGTAGGTTATATTTGTGAAAGATTAACTTGACATTTTAATAATATTCTTGATATTCCATTTCTACGAGTTACCTAACACTTCAAAGTAGATTCTATTTGTGAAAGGTTCACTAGGCATTTCCCTCTAATGGAAAAGATATGATAATCATTCCCTTCACATTCTATATACTCAAATCTACATCACTATTTTTTTAATGAATTGCCACAAAATTTTCTAAAAATACTTACAGTGTTTTGATAAAGATATCCATTTCTTTTCTAAACATACCTCCACATATTTAAAAAATACTTAGGTTCATCGATAAAGATGTCATTACTTTTATAAAACTTACCGCAACCTTTTTAAAAAGTACCGGTAATTTTAAACGATTTGCGTGTTAAATATTGTATATATAAAATGAGTTTCTGCCATATAATATGTGCTTTCATCAAAACCGAAATTGAGCTTTGGGATTTGCATAATGCTTTCACATGTTTTCAACCGAAATTGAGATTTAGGATTTGCATAGTGCGTTCACATGTTTTGAATGGTTCTTACGGTAATTCAACATTGGAATGTGGAAAATGCTTTAACACGAGTGTAATGTCTTTACAAATTTGATTATATTTAAATCCCAAAATTGACCGCAGTACAAAATGGCCAATGACAAACATTTAAAGCCTGTAAGTTTCAATAATAACGGAAACATGTGATCCCTTTCTTGTTCAAATGGTTTTGATTAGGTTGGCTTCATTGCTTATAGTTATGAATCTTTCTTGTCCCAAGAGGCAACTATGATCCTATGCAAGGAAACAAGAAAAGATGTCGTTTCAACTTCATCGGTCTTTGAGTCAACTAGTAGATGACAACTTTGCAAGCAAGACATAATATCTTATTATTCTACCATTTATGGGTACAGCAAAGCAAAAATCATCATTCCTTCCACTTGCTTATAACTAAACGGTAAACGGTAACTTGCACAGGTAACACTCAGGGTTTTGTCACGAGATCGAAAACTAAATAGTAAATTCATCTCGTCGCGAGATCGAATCACCATTGGCACCTGTCCATGATTTTCCAATTCAATTCAATACAATACATTAACAACAAGAAAGAATGAAAAACACACAGATGAACCTAGAGGCTAGCCTTTGTTCTCAATGTAATTAACCATATTCCAGTGCTTACAGAAGAAGAAGAAAATTTAAAGTCCCTTTTGTTACTCTCTCGGATTCTATAGACAACAAGAAGAAAGACGGGTCAGCCACAAGAATGCATGAATGATGCAGAATTATGGACATCATTCTTTCAAATAGATCAACAGAAATCTAAGAATTAATACGAGAGAAGCTTATAAGATCTACACACGATCGATTCCCCTCGACTCTACTTTACTTTGATATGCTACAAAGACTGGAAAAAGATCGATAAAGAAGGAATTTTTGCCCTCGGAAAATTTTCATGATGTTCTTGTTTGTATTTTGCTCAGTGCGTGACGACCATGTGTGCTGAGTCACTGATAGTCCTCTGGTTAGGAGTAGCAAGCTTGGCTGTGTGATCCATAAAGTCTTTAAGCGCTACGACGCTCTGCAGCACTGCCTTTAAATCCTTGGCCCTGACGAATCCAATGTTGCCCTGTCGCCTAACGACATAAACATAGAAGGTAAGTCTTCAACGCCACTGGAAACCTGGAGCATCTGCCAATGGATGCCCAGAACTTTATAATGGAAAGCTTTATAATAGAAATAGCAAGGCTATGTATACATGGAAAAAGCAGTAAAAATATCTAGCCATGTCAAGAAGGCAACTAATTGATATTTAGAAAAAGCAATCACATTTCAAATCAACCGTTGAAAGTGTCTCATTTGATCCAACGGAGGAGGGTAAAAGCGTTGACAATTGTTGATGCATAGGAAAGGCCTATCGGCCTAATTAGAGGTATTATTAAATTTTTTTAAGATATAATGCAATGTTTCTTAAAGAATCCTGGTCATTTTTAATTTCAATTTCAATATTTGTGTTGTGATTGTGATAAAAATAATAAATTAATTAAAATATTTTGGTTTTATTAACAAAATTATAAACAAATTTAATCATACCATAAAAGGAAAATGTCATTAATAAATAAAACATATTAATTTAAATAATAAACATATAATTAGGAATATGAATATGAATATTTATAAAACTGTAAAAGATATGAAAAATATAGATAATAGTTATCAATTAAAATAGATTTTAACATTTCCTATTTGGGCCTCTTAATTTACAATAGTCATTCTTTGAAATTATTATGTAAATCACGAAATTGAAGGTTCAAATTCCCCTTGGGTGAAGTGAAGAAAAAAATGATATAAAATTAAGCCCTCATGGTGCAGCTCACTTGACATCTTCTTGATATGAAGTATTGTGAAAATTAAGAAATTTGATGATTACATCCCACCAAAGTGTGATATGATGTTTTGTATGGACTAATAGACAAGTAACCAAATCTACTAAGAGAAAGAGAGGTAGTAGACCTCTTGTCCCACAAGTACCAACCATATGCAATTATTGATTCCTCTGGTTAGAAAAAGGAAAACAAACTAAAAATGATCTATTTTAATGTATAAATTAAAATAATGATTCACATTCGTAACAGTTATATTTCAAAATTTCATATTTAAATTTAAATATCAACTAATGCAACAATATAATTAAATTAATGAGTTAGAAATATTTACATTTTAAAAACCCAATACCATGTCTTACTAACACAACATCCCAAAAGAAAATAATTCATGTTTGTATGACATATGTTCACATTTTAAGGTTACGTCCAAGTCAGACACAAAATTGATGTATGAGACTCCATTCTTTGTGAGATAAGGGACCCACCTCAGTGCAATGAAGGCATACATACTCTACTCCCCTCTGACTTTGAACCTTTGACCTCTTAGAAGGAAACATATGCTCTTAACCATTAAGCCCACATTACATTTTTTGTAATTAATTAGTTTAATTAAAAAGCTAAGAGAATAACTACTTTTAACATAAATCTCAACTTTTATTTATGATTACAATTAATGATATTCTACCCTATTCTTTTAAAGTTAATCCATTTAATAATTGTTGAAAAATTGCACCAAAAGGAACTCTAGTGCCCAATGGGTAAGAAATGTTGTCATGTTCCATTATGTTATGTAAATTTGAAATAATAATAAAGGCACAAACATAATATTTCATATTTCATATTAGAAAGGTTATGTAAATTTGTCATAATATTTTCAAAAGAACCGCAAACATGGTAACAACCTTGAACAATGGTCTTCGTGAATGGTTAAGAATGGTGGGAGACTTGTTGAACTCTATTGTGACACAAGTTGGGGACCATAACAATAACATTAAGATGTTAAAACAAGTTATTTCCAATGGCCATGGTTCAATTTTGCCTATGATTAGAAATAGCAATGAGCCATAATGGTGTGATGGTATGTACAATGCTATGTAATTTTGTTAGATATTTCATGAATATCAAACAAATGAGTGAAAATTCACGTGAAGCCATGGTGAATGTTACAACAATGTTCTCTATGAGAAACTCAAAATTTGGGTGGAGAAAATAAGTAGAGGATTTGGAAGTTGGATGCAATTGGGGTAGAGATGAAAACAACATTGAAGGCTTAGTTTGGGCTAAGGAATTAGTCTTAGATTACAAAAAAATAATCACTCTCTCTTAAACATGCAAGTAGTATTTAAACACAAATTGAGAGGTTTTAAGAAAAATGTTCAAAATCAAATACAAGTCTAAAGACTATAGGTTGTTCCACTTCTTGAATTGATTACAACTATAGCCATAAAATAATCCATGACACAAAAACAAGTAGAAGCTTTTGGTAACCATAATCATAGCTAAAACGTTATTGGATTATAAGGTAGATGGAAAATATTTTCAAAGGATATGTTAAGGATGTTCCAATATATAAGAATTATGGAAAGGATAAGAATAAATATGAAGGAAAGGTGAATCCATATGGAAAGTCTAGAAACAAGAGGGATAAACATCCAAATGTTCCTAACTTAAAAGGTAAGCCCATATTCTGATTAATTTGTGCAAATGATCACTATAGAAAGGAATTTCAAATGATATATATTTTTCCACTATGGAGCAAGTGGTAAACAAGCCATAACAATATATGAGTAAGACTTCAAAATAATATTCTATGTTTTGCTAGTACTTAATGGAAGATCAATCGATTTAACAGTTATATTATTATTATTATTATCCCTCAATTTTTTTTATTAATTTTGCAAAATGTTACGTTGGATGTACGTGAATATTAGTACACTTTTGGCCTCATTCTTGTGAGCTTGGAGAGCAATACAAAAATTGATTAGAAGAACTCAAGTTTTATATGTTCTTCAAAAATTAAAAAGTTAGATATTCCAAAAAACATACAGAATAAAGAGGCATCGAAAGATCATCATAGATCAATGGAAAAAAGTAGTGCATGGTGCATGACCTGCAATGAGAACTAGAGGATGTCCTAGATCCTATCAGTGTATAATTCCACGTGAGCTAGGAATGCATCCATCTCATCTAGTCAGTGATTGTTGCACTTTTGGCTCCTTCACAAAGATGCCAAGTGGTCCAAAATATTTCACTAGTTTTCTTGCCATTCATTCACGAATGAGATGACCTCGTTTTGGTCATCGTGTCTTTAACTTGCTCATTTCCTCCAAGTTGTCCATTATGCTTCTCATCTACACATCTAAGGGTTCCATGGAAGGTGGTTGCTCTACATGCCTAGACAACCGAACCTGGTGTTAGGTCGAATCCCTTAAAAGATCGACACACGTAGCCCCATTTAACTATCTTCTACTGCTCCCATCTAACTATCCAAGTCGCTTGGTTGCCCAAGCCTTCGTGGAAGTATAATTTTAAGGAGTTGTCTATAATGAGACTTTTTGGAGATTCCGGTGACGGAATCGGGAAAAAGAAATCGAGGTTAAATCTTGATTTGTGGCAGTTAAAATGGTTTTTTAACTGCATATTTGGATTCAGCACCTTGAAAAACCCGTGAAAAACCCCTGAGATGCTTTGATTGTGCAAAAACTAGCTATCAAACTTGCCATTCCAATAAATTGTTGCCGGATTTTGACCAGAAAAACCCACAATCTTTCAAAAAGTCTCATTATAGACAACTGCTAATTTTAACGTACATAAAACTGTTATCCAACAAAATAAACTTAAAAATTGAAATATATGGTGAAATCAATATATTAAAAATTGACATTTAGACTAAAACCAACACATCTTTAAATTGATATATAAACATAAATCAGGGTATTGTTCTTGTATTTTATTAAAATTATTCTAAATTTTTTTTTCTATATTTTGAATAAAATTATAAAACTAAATAAAACTAAAATTATCGGATGGTTTCGAACAAATACATACTTCAAAAAATAAATTAAAATTTATCATTCTCTCGTATATAAAAAAATAATTGACATCTTAATTATCTCATTTTTTATTATTAAAAGTATTCATCATTAAACATTATTACAAAATTTAACATTTATTGTTGAGGATTTTAACAAAAATAAATCAAACTATAGCCATATTATGATAAAACCATTTAAAATAAAAATGTCCCCCACACGCACATAATCACACATCCTGAAAAAATAAATAAATAAATAAATAAAAGTTAAATTTAATTTGAGCTACTTTTATCATCACCCTATTAAGCTCTAAGTTTTTGTTTTGTAATTTTAGATTCGATCATTATTTTTTTATTAAATTCAACATCATTGAAATACTCATCCTTTATATATGTAGCTCTCTATGAATAATGAATAAATGGCTCTATATAATGTTATGATTTTTAATGTGTGTAGCTTTGAAAGCATGTTGACAGTTCCTAGCATGATGTGGAAACCTCATCTACATGAAATTGTTAGTATGTTTTAGTTTAATTTAGGCATGTAGATACTATAGAATCTAGTGATTTGTGTGGATTACTGTCCCCTTTCCCATTAAATATTGTTCCACTTCTTCATACATTACATTAGGGAATATATCTCCTTATCATAAGTAGGGTAGTTAAGAACTTCCCAATGTAAAAAATTAAAAAGGTAAAATATAGGCCTTCCTCCATGCATCAAGACTGCTCTTGTCCCTTACGCACTTTCTTATATCTTCAATTTGAAGGGATACTACAAGTTTAGTAATTCTTGAATTGATTCTTGATCAATTTTCTTCTTTATCTCAAAGTCCCTCCATTGAGACTTTCCCCATTATAAACTCTTGCCACCCGTTATTATGACATGGAGTGATGTTGTTGCTATTAAAAGTGAGGCTATAAATTTCATTGGGTACGATGTTGCCCCAATAAAACCATTGCCCTCAAGAATATTAGTAGGCATCAGTGATTTCATGATGGCCTCGATATTGCTAAGATATATCATTAGCTGTCCGCCAACTATCACACACCCTAAATACATAAAATATTATTTTTCAAACTCATAGTTCTTAATATTTTCTAGTAATTGGTGTTTCTTTAATGACTCTAGAACATATGTAAAACGTGCTCCTCCTAGATAGTAGTCTATACCAATATAAGATCAAAATAGTCAATAACAAAGAAATCTATAAAAGAGAATAGTATATCATTCATTAATCTCATAAATGGAGATGGTACATTAATATGTCAAACATTATAACTAACCAGTCACAAAAACCTTTCCTAGTTTTCAATGAATTATTCCAAGTATTTTATTCTCTATTTTAAACATGGTGATATCCAAAATTATGTCTATCTCAGATAAATATTTGGCTTGCTACAAGTGATCCAATAGATTATCTATCCTCAGTAGTGGGTACCTATTATTAAGCATAAGTTATTTTAAAACCATATAATTGGTACACACCCACCAAGTCTCATCCTTATTTGCCACAATGATATATGCACATAACAAGATACTTGCTCAAATGGCACCTTCTTCTCGTAGTTTCTCCAATAATTTCTTCACCTCACTTGCTTCTATAATGGAATTCCTATACATCATAATATTATGCAATAGAGATTCTAGAAATACTTGGATCTCATGGTTCACTTCCCTGTTGGTTCATAGCCCTTCCTTCTATTATAACACATTTGTATATGCCTATGCCAACTCTTCAAATTTCCTTTCTATTTCTTAGTATAACCCTCCCAAGATGAATTTTCAGTCATTTAATCTTCTACAAATTGATTTTCCATTAAAAATAGTAAAACATATTTATTGCTACAATTGATTAGTTTCTTTCCTTGGTTGGCACTTACGAGTTAAATTTTGTACTTGTCCTAGTATCCATTGATGATGAAGGATTTTTTTTCCATAATGGAGCACTACTAGTCATCTATGCACATGAAGATTTCATTATTCATTTACATATGGGAATCCCTTACACCACTCCATATACATCAAGGGGAAATGCATGTAGTTCTACTTCATTAATAAAAGTAACACTAGTAGAAAATCTAATTTTTCATTATTTGGTTACCTTTCTTTAAACATATTTATCTAATAATCCTAATGGATATGAGCTTGGATGATCATGAAATTCCAATCTAATTTTTTTAACTAGCTCTTTTGCAAAGAGATTTTTCCATTGCAATGAGATTAATAGAGCATCAATATTTTTATTCTTGACGTGTGTCTTTATATGGAAGAGTGTGGCCTATTCATTATCTCCTATTGTTAAAGGTTATTCATATTTACTTTCTTTTCTCACTAATTTATAGACAATAATTTTGTCCATGTCTCACATGCTTTCAGCCCAGTTTCTCAAATTATTGGCCATGAGATTATTCTTTGCATATTTCTTCATGTTCTTGGGGTTAAGCTCAATATGCATCTTCCAACATTTGTCCTTTATGTGACTGTCATTCTTACTTTAGTTCAAGTTATTTTTGGGATTTTTGCACTCATGTGTTGTGGCTGTTATTTTTTATCTCTTCCCCCCTTTTGCCTCTTTTTCCCCTCCTTAGAAGCATCATGTTGCTTCTTCTTCTTTCACCCAATAAATTTCCCTTTATTTTCTCTTATGTTCTCTAGTTACTATTCCTATACACAAGCCTCATTCATAAATATAGTTTTGAATAAGATCAATTGATTTTGTAGATGGTTTTATAGACGCTTCAATTACTTGAAGAGTATATCTAGGTTATCTGGGGAGATATCTAGCAATATGCACATCATTATCAACTATGTGGTGTACTAATGCACACTCTTTTGTTGCTTCTACATGAAGCACTACTACTACATCCATCGGTCCCCTACATACTTGATAGGCTAAAATTATGAATTTGATAGGGTTTTTAAATCCTCCCACTTAGTCAATGGAGTATATTCCTCCATCCTTAAGGTATACATTGGATTTCCTCCAAGTTAAGGCATAGCCCTCGAGTTTGAGTTGAGCAAATAAAATATTCTATTCCTCTTCTATATGGTGAACATTAAAATAAAATTATAATTACTAAAACTAGTGACTTAGCTTCACAAAATCAATCTCACCTTGATATCGATTAATTTCTACCTTCACTTCGATTTTGAATAGGGTCAATGAATGGTTTGCGACACTCAAACTATGTTGATCATTTATTGTTTTTTCTTAGATTCTCTCTCTAGTTATTCCCATTCTACTCATTACCTCTCCAATCTGATCTCTACATTAGAACCTCTATATTCTTTGAATATCCAAAACTTATTGGTCATGACCACCATGATAAGGGTCACATTTCAATTTATATCTGTGACTTGTGCTTCTAGTCACACAAAACTATCCTTTGTAGGATCATGAGGATTGTTGACATATTTATTAGCCATGACTAGGACTTTGTGACTTTCAACTTAACGAGTCTGGATTCTACGAAACTTCCCATAACATACCCAAAGAAACCATATATGATACCAATATAATCCATAAGTTATCATGGATACTCCATATAGTATTTTGTCACAACATGTCTTATAATATTATGCTTAAAATATAAAAATATACATTATGAGGGTTTATTCCTTCTTATATTCTTGGATCTATAAATTATTGCTTATTGCATTTGCATGCATATTTTTAAAAATGAAAAAAATATTGAGTAGTGAAATGAAGGTCAAAAAACACAAATGACACAAGATATTACCTAGGAAACTGAGTTCAGAGAAAATACAACTAGAATGCGAGGTTGCTTTGTGCTCTTTCTCTGAATGGAAAATGGATGAATGTACAAAAAAGTGATACATGTGGCCTATTTTGGGATACTACAATGCACAAATCCTTTCCATTTCTAATTTCCCTTCGCAATCATAGTACTCATCAAATCTATGGAACAAAATGCACTCAAACAGAATGGAACACATTCCCCCCTTTACGACGTGATTATAACACAAACTGATAGCCTACTAACAGTTGAGTTTAACTTGAATTATAAAGTAGAGTTAAAATATGGATTCTTCTACATCCTTCTTCATCGAGATCACATTTCCGTTTCCTTTTCCATGATTAATGGGGTTTGACAAGGTATGCTCTCAAATTATGGTGGTCAAAACATGAAGTTCAACTTCTATGTGCCATATCCTTGCATACACGCATTTATTTAGGAAATACATGCACTATTGGAAAGATTTTTTCCTATAGAATAAGAAAACAAGATATAGCACTTAAGAAAAAAAATCTTACCACACAAAAAAATTGTCTGATGCTTCAAATTTCTTCTAAAAATTTCCTACCCCAATTTTCTAAACTATATCTCATTAATAAAAATAATCCTATAAATTAATTCCTTTATTTTCCACTATAAAAAAACACCAAAATGAATGATAAAACATATAATTATGCAATCCACATTAAATATAAAAACCTAACATTATATTACAAATTAAAAAAAAAAAAAATCGCAATTACATACATGTATGCTTATTATTTACCTCAAACAAAACCTAAATTATGAAAAAACCTGCATTTATTTATTTACTAGAAACAAATCCTAAATTATGAGAAAACATTTTAATACTTTATACTTGCAATAATGCTTCTTTTTTCACTTATGGGACAAATATATTTTACGTCTTCTTGTGTAATAGTTTTACACTATATAATTAGCCCATAGTTAGATTTTCAATTCTTATTCATTTTTCCTTAGGTCATAAACCATGTTTTGGTTATAACATCGACGTCTCTGTTATGTTTAGGTTACAAAATTTATCTACCAATTTGAATGTTATTTAAGTAATTAATATCATGTTTAACTAATGAAATTAAATAATAACAAGGGACCCATCGCTGTAGCAGTAGTCCCTGCCGGGTTGAGAAACTCTAGTCGGTAGTAATTTTAACACACTGTTAACCATAACAGACATAGAAAATGATGTTGACCTATTGTATGTTCCCCATAAAATATATGTCACTGTTAATGAGAGAAAATGATGTTTCTATCCAATTTGGGAAGAGATATAGAAAATGATGTTTAATCTTCACACATTTATAAAAATGGTATCGCATATAAATAATAACATAAAATATTTTTTGCCTTCGTCTTTAACTTATCCATTAAAATTCTTGTGCATGAATAATTACTATGCACATCTCAATTCGCTAAGATCTCCTCAACAATCTCTGCACATTATCGGCTATTCCCAATGTAAATGTGTTAGAAAACCTGCACAGATGAATCTAGCTAGTAAACGTTGAACACACAGCTTTGTAGAGAAAAAACACTAAAGGAAAATCGAAAGAAGAAAAGAAATCATTCGTTAGAAAATATGTTACAATTCTCATGATATAGCATTACTGGGTGAATATCCCAAGGTAATGCACTATAGTGGTGATCAATGAGAACACTCAACACCTACAACAAGTTCCGGAGATAATTAGTCAGTTGCGGAGTTAAAGAAGGAGTAAATCATGCAAAATGAATCTTGCATGCAATCCCATGCTCTAACTAAGAGTCTGCATGTAGATGTGTAGTAGTTGCATGAAGTTGCATGCTCTAACTAAGAGTCCACTTGCATGCAATCCCATGCTCTCACTGAGAGTCCGCATGTAGGTGTAGTAGTTCCAACACCCCCCCTGAACACCACTATGGGGAAAAATAGAAACTGGGCCCTAACAACTAAGGCCAAAGGTCACCCAAAATATAGTGCAACTTGTATTAAAATTGAGGAAAGAGGGAAAACCTCGTGGGAAAACCCCCCTCCCTCAAAATGCAATGTAATCAAAAGAAAAGAGGAAGAAAAGATAGTTGCTAAGAAACTATGTCCTTCACTCCAAGACGATCACTCATAGAGTGAAAATTCTACTCAGTGAATGTCTTGGTGAAAATGTCTACAGTCTGGTCTGTTGAGGGACAAAACTACAAATCAATGACCCGATCATGTACTAAGTCTCTAATGTAGTGCATATGGATCTCTATCTGCTTCGTCCGCTACCGCTGTACTGGATCCCTGCAAAATTTGAGAGTGCTCTAGTTGTCACACCAGACGACAATGGGCTGGCGGAACTGAGTGCCCAACTCAGTGAGGAAGTGTTGTAGCCACAGAGCCTGAATGGTGATGTTGACTACTCCTCTGTACTCGACCTCAGCTGAAGAGAGAGAAATATCATCCTTCTTCTTGCTCGACCAATAGATAGGGCCAGATCCTAGACTGAGTGAATATCCGGAGGTAGACTTGTGATCAATGTTGTCTCCCGCCCAATCAGAATCTATGAAGCCAAGGAGATTCAATGCAGTGCCTACTGTATAATGAATCCCGAAGGTGATGATGCCCTGCACATATCGAAGGATGCACTTCGCAGCATTCCAATGTCGCTCATGTGGCTCCTGCATGTATCTGGAAACTGCCCCTACTGCATATGAGAGATCTGGTCTGGAGTGGGTGAGGTACAATAAGCTCCCCACTAGCTGTCGGTAGAGAGTGTTGTCAACTAATGGAGTGTCACCTCCATCCTTAAGGCAAACCCTAGACAGAAAAGGAGTCGGTGCTCGCTTGGAGTCAGTCATGCGAAATCTCTCGAGGAGATCCCTTGCATACTTAGCTTGAGAGAGTTTGATGCCTGTGGCATCCTGGCTAATCTCAAGACCAAGAAAGAAGTGTAATGGACCCATGTCCGTCATCAAGAACATATCATGCAAGGCCCTCTTAACTGTAGCAATGGATGAAGCCGAGCTGCCAGTGATTAGGAGATCATCTACATACAAAACTGAGATAAGAAGAGAATCATGTGTCCTAAGCATGTAAACATTCGGATGAGACTTACATCTTTCAAATTTTTGTGATAAGACAAAAGAATCCATCTTCGTGTACCAAGCTCTCGGGGCCTCCTTAAGGCCATAGAGAGATTTGTTCAGTCTGCAGACCAAAGATGAATCCTAAATGAAACCATGTGGCTGCTCCATGTAGATCTCCTCGGATAGGTCTCCATGAAGAAACGCATTCTTCACATCCATCTGATGTACTTCCCACCGTTGGGCAGCTGCAATGGCAAGTGTAAGGCGTATGGAATCCATCTTTGCTACTGGAGCAAAGGTCTCGTCATAATCAATGCCATGCACTTGTTGAAAGCCTTTAGCTACTAGCCTCGCTTTCCGTCTGGTGATTTTCCCATCTGCAACACTCTTGGTCCTGTAGACCCATTTGCATCGGACAAGTTTCCTTCCTGAAGGAAGGGGGACCAGATCCCAAGTATGGTTCTCAAGGAGGGAGTTATACTCCTCCTCCATGGCACACTCCCAAGATGGATGCCCAGCAGCCTCAGCATAAGACTGTGGATCAGAAGACTGAACCAAATGACAATGCCAGGAGGGCGATGGTTCACTGGCAACAAGGACAAGAGGAGGCTCAATAAACTTTGAGCTAGTCCTCTACAGATAAGAATTATCCCCCACAAGACTTTTTCTAGCAGTTGGTTGGTCTTGTGCATATATCTCCCGTAAGCTCCTTGTTCTCTGATTTATGACAGGGGAATATGATTCACTGCTGGAAGCGCGATCTGGGCTTGGATGTGGATCATCATTTGCATGCACTAGATTTGTATCTGAAGACTCTGTCTCTGCATCTGCATGATCTTCCTCGACATCTGCATGATCTGTATCTGCATCTGAGTGCACTGTGTCATCATCTCAGACATGAGGTAGATAAAAAGTGTCTGCATGTGGCGACTGAGGTGCATGCGAGAGACTTTCCTCAAATTTTACACTTCGCTCAATGATGAGCTTGTCCGTAGAGGGAATGAGGAGTCAATATCCCTTCACAGCATCAGGGTATCCAAAAAAGATGCACTCAATGCTCTGTCAATCAAGATCTTTCCTCTTTTCAGAGGGGATCCAGGCCCATGCTCGAGAGCCGAAAACACGGAGATGAGTGATCTCTGGTTTAGTGCCGCTCCAAGCCTCAAAGGGGGTCTGATTCTTGATAGACCTATGAGGATATATGCTCTAGATGTAGTTAGCAAAATTAAATGCTTCGGCCCATAGCTTATGAGGCAATGACTTAGCATGCAGCATGCAGGAAGCCATCTCTTTGAGAGATCGGTTCTTTCTGTCAGCAACTTCGTTTTGTTGCGGAGTGTATGGAACTGTGTACTGCAACTGTATGCCGAACTGAAGGCAAAGGTTTCGAAGTGCTGTGTTAACATATTCCCCCCCATTGTCTGTACGGAGGGCTTTGATCTTTCTCTCTGACTGTGTCTCAACTAGTTCTTTGAAATATTCAAAGTGCTCAAAAACATCAGATTTGTTACTGAGAAGATACACCCAAGTATACCGTGAAAAATCATCAATAAATGTAAGCACATACCTTGCTTTGTTGATGGGAGGATGAGAAAAGGCCCCCATGAGATCACTATGGATCAGATCTAGAGGAGAGGATGCTCTGTGAGTCTTGCCGGTGTCAAACTTTTCTCTGGGATGTTTGCCAAGAACACATCCTTCACAAACTCCTTCGGAGAAACTGATATTTGGCAAGCCTTCCACTATCTCATTCTTGCTTAGCTGCTGCATATACCTGTAATTTAAGTGACCAAACCTTTAGTGGCAAAGGCTACTACTATCATCAGCATGTGTAAGCAATAAGGAGGATTCAGATTCAATAAATTCAGAGAATGTATACAGTCTCGCTCCATTGTTTACCTCACGAGTTGCAATTTTGGCGCTGCTATGTAGATCATATATGTTTACTGCATCTGGAGTGAATTCCACTCTCTTTCCGGTGCGAGAATGAGTGATTTGATAAACTGAAACCAAGTTTACCAAAAGTTTTGGAACATGAAGCACATCTTCAAAGCTTCCATGTAAAAGTTCCACTCTACCTTTTCCAGTGACCTCAATAGGTGAGTCATCTCCAATGAGGATGGGAGGTCCTTTGCATGCATCCAAAGAGGAATAGACTTCCTTTGCAGCAACCATATGATGTGATGCACCAGAATCTATAATCCATGCATCAGGAGAAGAATTAATTGCAACTAAAGCATGGAAATTATTACCTCTCCCGTGTGGCAGATCCTCAGTTTTCTTCTTGGCGCCCTGAGGGATGTGATCCCCAAGGTTGTGCTTCTGAAGGATTTATACCATTTGGTCAATTTGTTTCTTCATGCAAGAGGATTCTAGATGGAATCCTCTTTGAGAGTAGGTGCATATGTTTCCTTTCTTCCCTTTCTCATTTCTCGAGCCGGAGGAGTCATTGAAGGGCTTGGTGTACCCTTCCATCTTTGGATGGAAATGCGCTTTTCCCTTGTATTTTTGCTGCTTATTTTTATGACTTGAATTAGACCTGTGATGTTTATTTTGGCTGCTATCATGCACAGCAAGTGCATGCGCTTTTGGAGGTTTGATTTTCCCCATGCCAATGAGTTTATCTTTCTCAAAAATAAGGGACTCCATAAATTCTTTGAGAGAAGGCATAGTGTAGGATTTACCTATTGCGAGCCTTACTGAATGAAAAGTAGACACAAAGACGGAGTATTCCGGTCCGAGCTTTGACATAATAGAGAGAATTTGGCAACTCTCCTCCTTGGATTTGTCAATTCCACAACCCTTAAGTTGCAACAATAGATCATTATATTTGGTGAAGAAGTCTTGAATTCTATCATAGTTCCATGGATCCAAGGATATCATCTTGACTTCGAGCATATGCCCTTTCATCTCATCCTATTTCCCGTACAGATCTTCAACCTTTTTCCAAATCTCATTGGCAGTATTGCAAGCAGATAGATGAAACTGCAACTCTGGAGAGATGCACATGCATATGGATCCGTGGGCCTCATCCATACGGTTGAGGTACTTGGATTTCTCTATGGCTGAAGTGGGTTCCACTTATGTAGCCATGGTAATCGTGTACAACCCTTTTTGACGAAGGTATCGAGCCATTTGGTCCTTCCATTCGTGATAGTTGTATGGTGTTAGGATCTATGCTTTGGAAAACTCCATTTTTCTGTCAATCTTTGATCTCCGAGCTATAATATCTGCAAAATAAAGTATTGGTGCGCCTTTTATCTAGAAACTTGTGGGCTCTGATACCATGTAAATGTGTTAGAAAACCTACACAGATGAATCTAGCTAGTAAAGGTTGAACACACAGCTTTGCAGAGCAAAAACACTAAAGGAAAATCGAAAGAAGAAAAGAAATGATACGTTAGAAAATATGTTACAATGCTCATGATATAGCATTACTGGGTGAAGATACCAAGGTAATGCACTATAGTGGTGATCAATGAGAAGACTCAACACCTACAACAAGTTCCAGAGATAACTAGTCAGTTGCAGAGTTAAAGAAGGAGTAAATCATGCAAAATGAATCTTGCATGCAATCCCATGCTCTAACTAAGAGTCTGCATGTAGATGTGTAGTAGTTGCATGAAGTCACATGCTCTAACTAAGAGTCCACTTGCATGCAATCCCATGCTCTCACTGAGAGTCCGCATGTAGGTGTAGTAGTTCCAACACCCAACTCATCTACACGTCTGCAAGCTCTGATGGCGATTTTAATGTTCATAAGCAAAAGCATTCAACGCAATTGTTATTTCAGCGTTAAACAATCAGGAGCTCAAAATCCTTCTATGTGCAACCAATAGTGTCTTAATAACTACCACAGTTGGTATTTCATTTTTGTTATAGTGTTTTGTAAAAATATTGTTTGACATTGTCGAGAAAATAGGTATAAAATGAGTGTGTCAACAATTAAACAATTTGAATAAAAAATATGTGAGTATTTAATTCAAGGTTCCTAGACTTGGTCTTTATGACGTTGAGCACATAAGAGTTATTTAATGATACATAAGACTATTATTATTTATGAAACGACTCTACATATCACCCACGTGACAGTCTCTACATCATCTATATGGAAATACTTGCATATACTAAAATGTTCATTCATAAAATAATTAACAAAAAAATCAAGTTTATGCGAATTCCCACATCTATTCTCGCCATTAAAGTTTCAAGGACAAAGTTTAAGCAAACAAATCAAGTTTATGTGAATGGCGACAATTGTTCCAGGCTAGGCATTAAAGTTTCACGACCAAAGTTTAAGCCAAAAAATCAAGTTTATGTGAAATGCCGAGAGTTGTTCCGAGAATTAAAGTTTCAGGATGAAAGTTTAAGCGCCTAATGTCGGTAACTATTCTGGCAAGTAAACGTGGTGAGAGACTAAATGAAACTTGTCTTCATACCTCTGACGAAGACAACCACATGGCGAGAGCAGCAGGAGATTTGTCTTCTTTTCTATGTGGTGACAACCTCACTCGAACTCCTTCCTACACTTCCGTCACCACCGGGCCGCCGCTTGCTCCTTGTCCGAGGCAGCAAAACATGGCACAGTCATTCACTCCAGCAGAGAGGAATGAAAGGCATACTTCGAATGAGACTGCTTTGACTCGGTCTAATTCTTCTGATACAACTCTTTTGGGAGGGAATCAATCGTGGGTTCTATACAGTCTTTGCAGGTTTCTACTGGTGGTTTGCATTCGAAACCCATCGTCCCACTTTCTCCTGTAAGATTGCCTAGTCTCTGTATTCATCTTTCTTTACATTGTCTTGATTTTATTAAATTGAGCCTTAAGCTTCTTTTTGTACTGTTGGGATCTAAAATCTGTGTATGGGGTACTTTGATTTTTAATGTTCCCGTGTTTGTTTGATCTGTATGTGTTCACTGCTTACCGCTTTGGGATTTTCGCATCTAGGTATGTGTCTTTATGAGATTATGCTGGTTCATTTCTCTGCTGCCTTTTTTGGGTAATTGTTGTGAGATAAGGTTATCCTGCGTCATTTAACTCTTGCCTTTTGTGGATAATTGTTGTCATAAAAAGTAAGTTAAGCGATTAAGTTTTTGATCCACCTGTAAGGAGATTTGCAATACTTCTACTAGTTGTTCATTTCTTGGGTGTTTGGTGTATTACTAGAGATATGAATTAGTACTAACATCTACTTGTGATCAAGTACTAGAAATCTGAGCTCAGAAACTATAATTGTTAACGTTTGATTTTGAGCTACGAAAATTGACATTCTCTCGTATCTCTTATTCTTGAACTTTTTTCTGAACGGTTTTCTATGGAAAATGACGCTAAAATCAGGTAATTTACAGAGCACTGTAAGAAGAATTTTATGAAATGTGCGGAAATTCAAAATTGTTTTTTGAAAAAGCATAAAAAAAACAAGCTACCTGTAATCATTTTTATAATGAAAACAATTTTGAACAAGCATAACAAAAACAAGAGACAGATTAACAGGTTAAGATAGGCGTTGGGTGAAGTTATTGCTACTTATTATTTAGCGTAGTTTAAATTTATTTCAGAATTCGTAATTTATATTAATTTCAGAATTGTACCTCATGAAGTTGTGCAAGTCGATTGATGAAGCTATGCAACTAGTTTGGGTAGGCTTCTATCCTTCCTCGATGAAGCTGTGCAAACAATTAGCTAAGCACTCTATGCAACTGTTTAGCCAAGAAGATGGTTGCACCAAGTTAGTAGAGCCAATTCAAGCTCGAGCTTCCCGTGACCATAGTTCTTGATTCAATTGAAGCCAGCCTGGGCACCTAAAGAAGCCACCGCCTGAAGCCTATCCACCTAAATGAAGAACATGAAGAGTGAAGAACACGAAAAGTGAAGGCTTGGAACTATAACATTAGACCATAGTTCCTAATTCTATTCTGTGAAGCTTGGGCACCTGAAGAAGCCAACTCCTGCAGCCTATCCACCTGAATAAGAGTGAAGAACAGGAAGATTGAAGGCTGCTGACTAAACACGAGGCAGGGTGACTAAACACGTTGCTGTGAAGTGATAAATGGCGAGAAGAAGCTAACTGAGAGCACAAACACCTAAACACCTGGATTGCATGCAATCTATGCATCTCTCTTACCATATACACCTGAATAAGACTTAAGAACAGGAAGACTGAAGGTTGCTGACTAAACATGAGGCAGGGTGACTGAACACGTTGTTGTGAAGTGATAAATGGCGAGAAGAAGCTCACTAAGAGCACAAACACCTAGACACTTGGACTGCATGCAATCTATGCATCTCTCTTACCATATATAGCCATACCATTGCTTGCTCACACATTTTTTTTGAAAAATTTATGATAAAACAACTTGCCCTCACTGAAATAACATTGGGGCACCTGAGGTTGGTAATAAAATCCCCAAACAAAAACATTAGATAAAAATTTGTTGTGCCGAACATTCTATTTGAAACATTAGTTTAAACCTAAAATATACCAAACATATTAATCAGTCAAAACGATTTAATAGTTGGTCAATATCGTATTGAAGGCTATAGTCCGTGCTATACTAGAGGCAGGAACTAATAAATATTAATTAGTATCATTTTTAACCAATAAAATCTAATAATAATAATCATTCGTTAAACTATTAGCTTATATTACTATATCATAATTTATACTATAAAACTCATCCCTAATCACTTCTAACGTTAAAGGTAAATTCACATTTTTTTAAAAACCGAAATAGTGTTTATCTAATTTTTATATCAACATAAGCATTTGTGCATGAACCATAAAAACCGAAATAGAGTTTATCTAATTTTTATATCAACATAAGCATTTGTGCATGAACCATAAAATAAATTATCAAGGTCTTAGACCTTTAGTTCTATTTAAGCATTTTTCTTTTCTTCTATAAATTGTTACAAATTTATATTGTTATAATAAATATTTTGGTTAAAAAATAGAGGTTATTCTTAGTTCTTATGTAAACGAATTACGAAGACATTATTAGATTTTTTAATATATACATATATTAGAAAATTTTTTTTTTTTTTTAAGATGTAATGCGATGGGTTTCGAAGAGTATTTATTATTTTAATTATAATGTATGTAGTTCATGATTTTGATAAATACAATAAATTTGTTCAAATCAATTTATTATATTATAATTTTGGTTTACAACAGTTATAACTTAACATTTATTTTAGCATTTTTTAATAAAAGCATTTTAAATGGAAATTTTTGCTATCAAAGTATTATGTAAACCATGAAAGTCGAGGTTCAAATTCCCTTTACATGAATCCAAAAAAAAAATATTAATATAAAATTAAGCCTTTCTTGTGAAGTCCTATAAGTGTGATGGTATAGATGAGAATCAACCTAATGCCTCATGAGTACCAACATAACCTAGTTACCAATTCCTCTCGTTACAAAAAAATAAAAATAAAAAATAAATGTTAAAATCAATTTTAAGATATAAATAAAAATAATGTTTTTAGACTCATAATCAATTATATTTCAAAACTTGATATTCAAATTTGATTAGTTATTTATTAGTAACTACTGCAACAATTTAATTAAATTATTATTATTATTATTATTATTATTATTATTATTATTATTATTAAAAAAAAATTGAAGATGAATATGGAGATGATGATTAAGTTAGGTCTATCACACATTAAGAAAGTACAAGATCAATCCAAGAGAAATAACTTTTTATCTTTAACCCTATTAGTATCACATAGTTTATAAATTCTTCCATCCTTGGTTGTTTGGGGAATAGACCAGCCCCTAGCTTCACTTAGAAGATCATTTTGCAATGTTAATTTTAGCATTGGTTAGCTTCACTTAGAAGATCATTTTGCAATGTTAATTTTAGCATTGGATATCTCTGCCGTGTTAATTTTAGCATTGGTTAGGACGATAGGATAATCCTGGTTAGGAAGTGTGGGATTGATCACCTCATAACATCTTAGCTTATTTTTCCCCTCCAGCTCCTTATCATCCCACCATTTATCCTTAAATTTAGAAGTAATAGTATTTTAATATTATATTTATTCTCCAAGATGCCCTCCGCTATTCTTAAACTATACATAGGCTTTGTTATAATATTAGGGGCTAATGACATGTCTAGCTAACACCACATCCCAAAAAATCTATAAGTCATGTTTATGACACATCAAAATAACATTTTTTTAATTAATAAATTTAATTAAAAAGGTAAAATGTGCATGATTACTTTGAACATAAATATCAATTTTAATTTATGATTACTATTTAATAATATTCTAGAATATTTCATAAAAATTAAATCCATATCATCTATCTAATAATTGTTGATAATTATTAAAATTTTAAACCTTATTCCAAAGTAAATATACTTATCAACAAATAATTAAATTATAAATTTATTGCTAATTAATATTATTAATTATTATCCATTAATACATACAATACATTATTGTTATTTAATAAATTACTTTAAAATTATTTAAAAAATATGTTAGTCATAATTATATGGTTATACAGAAAGAATTAATTAAATTTATTAGCAAGTAGTGCAACAATATTAAATTATAATTTTGTATTATTATTATTATTAAAAAAAGGTGAAGATGAATATGGAGATATGATTAAGTTAGGTCTATCACAGGTTAAGAAAGAGATCAATCCAAGAGAAATCGTTTTTTATCTTCAACCCTCTTGGTATCACATAGTTTATAAATTCTTCCATCCTTGTTGTTTGGGGAATAGACCCGACCCTAGCTTCACTTAGAAGCTCATTTTGCAATGTTAATTTTAGCATTGGTTATCTTTGCAGTGTTAATTTTAGCATTGCTTAAGACAAAAGGATAATCCTAGTTAGGGAGTGTGGGATTGATCACCTCATAATATCTTAGCTTATTTTTCCCCTCTAGCTCCTTATCATGCCACAATTTATACTTAAATGTAGAAGTAATAGTATTTTTAATATTATATTTATTTTGAAAGATGATCTCCACAATTCTTAAACTATATATAGGCTTTGTTATATTATTATGGCCAATACCATAGCTTGGCAACACCACATCCCAAAAAAACTATAACTCATGTTTATCACACATATTCAAATAACATCTTTTTAATAAATCAATTTAATTAAAAAAGGAAAATCTATATAACTACTTCTAAGCTAAATCTCAATGCATTATTATTATTTGATAAAACACTTAAAAATTATTAATACATTACTGTTATTCAATAAATGGCTACAAAATTATTTTAAAAATATTAATCATAATTATATGGTTATACAGAAAGAATTAATTATATTTGTAAATCTAAATTATTTGAAATTATTAGATATTTATTTATTTTTAAGCCACTTTATTCTTATCTTCTATAAGTTACTAATTAGTATTTTATTATTTTATTTTTAGTAAAATTATTATTACTCCCTATGAAAACTATGAAATGAAATGCATTAATACCATGTTTAAGTTGAAAAACTTAAGAACTAATTTTTTCTTTTATATGGATAAGGAAATAATTATACCAGCAAAAAAAAAAAAAAAAAAGGATAGAAACGAGTGAATTGTAGATCACCCATTACCCAAAAAAACATTAAGCATAAAAATAGAAAATTACTTTCAAAGGTCTAAAATTGGCATATTTCTCAAAAACGGTAAATATATAATACCACATAAACAGAAAGTGCCTTTCAAATAAATTCAAGTGATGATACATATAATAGCTCACTGGAATGATGCTACATTCAAATGATCATAAATAAATTAATAAATCAAGCCGTATTTGCAATTTTGCATATCCAGCGTTCACAAAACTAAAAAAGATGCTGTGGGTAACACTAACTCGCATGAAAATTACCAAATATCATTTCTGCAGAAGGATTCATTTATTTGCAGGTTCCACCACCAACGAATTTGCGGGGAACTTCAACATCCAACGATATAACTTGTCTCCTGCTTATGGCTTCGCTGATAGCCAAACCATCTTTTGCGATTCTGTAATGAACACAATCAACCATTTCGCAGTCATTTACACAAATGGAGCAGCCAAATTTTCCATATCCCATCTCATCCTCATCTTCATTCACGGTCTCACTGAGACGTTCAAACATATGAACCAGCTCCTTCAGTATGTCCAAACCCCGTCCGAGAATGCAGGCAGCTAATGGACTTTCTTTCATGAGTATATCGCTAAGGAGCCGTACACCCCTTTCAAGGGCTTCAGAATTATGCTTCGCCTGCACCTGAGCTTCAACAAGTTGTCCATCTTTAAGCCCACTCATCTCCTTCGATCGCTGATCAATTTCTCTCGAAATGCAAATGATTAGAACATTGTACAGTGCTCTACAGTACATCCTTTTGAAATATAGAAGTGAAACCCTCGGTCTTCTGAGAATAGAAATCCCGTGATTCAAATCTTCGCTGCTGATATCCATTGCATTCGCTTGATAAAGTATCCTTAGGGCACAAGGATATGCCAGCATAACGGCCGGGCTAGGGTTTGCAACCAGGATGTTGGCCTTCCTGGCAAACTCGTCAAATACTTTAGAAAATACTCGCAAAATATAGGAGTGGATTTTCATATAGCCTTCATTATTGTTATAGACATGGGCAAGAATGCTCATTAAACTTGAAATCACAACGTCTCCCTTTATTTCTCTAAGATACCCAAGAATTCCCTTGGAATTTTCACTCCCTGAGCTGAATCCATTTATTATGACGTCGATGGCCCTCACAACTTCCTTACCCACATTCAGAGCAGCTTCTTTGTTTTCCTTTTCTCTTAATATTTTGTCAATGAGTTTCCTGAAATATCTGAAGCCATGTACGGACATGAAGGTATTTATGTTCTGAGAATGAAATTCACAAAACAATCGAACAATATTCACTTTCTTCCATATTTTTAGCCATTCCTTCTCTGTTATCCCTTTCCCTGCAACGGACCTATTCAACGTCATCAAACATCGATTCATCTGTCCGTCGTCCAGAATTTTTGAATAATTGGTAATTACAGTATTCCAAGGTAGTCCATGAAGTTTAATGAAATGATTCATTTCTTTTCTCAATTCCGTTTGGGGGATGACGCTTTTAATGTCAAACCACTGTCGAGTAAGAGGATTTCGGGCATGCTGATCAATTTCCCAAATGATCTGTAGCGTGTTCCTGTTGTATAGAAGTTGGGTAGGATCTTGCTTCAGCAGTAATCTCACTGGATCATAAGCAAATTCTCCACTGACAATGTCCATATACTTCTCAGGTACCGTTTCCATCTCAGTTTCTTGTTTCTTTTCCATGGCCACAGCTGGATTCGTAGCCATTCGTATATAATTCAATATGAAATAGTTTAGCAGTCCTTGATATCAATTATAGTGGCTTGTAGCTTTGAATGGCCGATTTCAGAAATATTCCTCCGACGAAACGAATTCCTGTCTCACGAACTTCTTGATCCGGAAGAATACGTTTATATCTTTATAGTCACTCTTTAAAATCTTTTCTTAAAACAACCATCTTACGAACCATTACCATGGTAATGAGGAAAAAACCACTCTAGTAGGAGCGTTAGCCACTCACATTAAATATAACCCATACATGTCGTATGTGTAACTAGAGTGGATTTCATAAACCTTCCTTTTACGATAATCTTCTTTGTTATTAATTAATGTTCATAGACATGATGAATGGATGATGGCTAGAACCGATTTAGTTTTGGGTATCTTCTTACATTGGAAGACCATGCCATAGACAAATTTAACAACCATGGTTACAGTGGAAAGGAACTTCGTTAATAATGGAAAATAAGAATGTCTTCAAGAATGTTTAGATAAATTTGGTCTAAGTATGATTGACTAGTGTAAAAAGTGCATTTGTTCAAGTTGGATGGACTTAGAAGGAATCACAAAGACTAGGTATATTTGATCTCACCCCTTTATCTTTGCAATGTTTTTTCAACAGCACATACTAATGTGTGGCACAACCACTTATTTTCTTTTCACCAATACTTATGTATACTGGCGATGCTCAACATTCAACATTTAGTTATTTTTCTTCACTTTTATTCAACATTCATCATTACACAGCAGAAATAACATTTACATGATCATCCGATAATAAATATGCAAAAAAAAATATTTTCCTTTTAAATGGGAGGGGAAACTCCATGAATATTAGAGTCTTCCTAAATACAATAATTCAGTCTTCTTACAAGTACAATTTACAAGTACAACCTTGTTAGGAAACTCTAAATTTCACCTTAGCAAGGTTTCCAAATTTCATCAATTTCGGCCTGCTCGTGTGTGGTCACCCACCCCACGAAGTCGGGTTTCCCTTCGTTCAACAACACCCACCTGCAACCTTTGGTCAGGGTTTCCCACCTGAGATCTCCTATTCAGGGACACCCATCTTCGTGTCATGTTGTGTCACTCATCGCATCCTGTAGAGGAACCAACATCACTGCATCGAATCACCCTCTGCGCTCAGACTCGTCCACGCACACCGTAACACATCCCACCGTGCAGAGGCTCCCACCCCGCCTGTCACGTCCCCAACTCTTTTTTTCTTAAGTTGAGCTGGTGCAGCACCCCCTAAACGACTCACCGTTTCCATGGTTAAGTGTTTTACGAACTACGCCTTTCACTTTCAATAAAACTTCACTTGTTAAATTATAATGTGCGGAATTCCATTATAACATGCATGATAAACATAACCGAGAACAACAATCCAAGTATAAAAAGATCTTTTATTATATGTAGAAATTTTACAACATGACCAGGAGTCTACGCTCAACCGGCGTTTTACATCAAGGCGGGCGCTCGCCGGTGCAAGAGCGCACGACGGTCTGCCCATGCCTCACCCGTTATATAGCAATGTGCGTTTGCCCAAACGATGGGCGCATCGTGCACACCGTGCACTCCCAACCAAACACCACAACCTTCGCACTACACGTTCACCTCCAACTATGGGCGGGCGGGTCGCCCACACCCTCATCCGGTCGTTCACCCGACAGGCGGGCGAGCGTTCACCCGTGCCCACATTCCGGTTCTACCCGCGCTGCCAACGACCCGTCACACTACGCGCTGCGTGCCCGGCACTGCGGGCACATCCTCCGTGCAACCTGCGGTTACACCGCGTCCTCCCTTCGCACTAGAGCTTGTGCGGATGACTTCGATGTTGAAATTTGATCGTTGAATGATGCTCCATCCAACGTTACGCTTGTTTGTTTTATATGCGTTGTGGGAGGGGGCTGCCATCCGTCTGACCTCCACAACTCTCCATCCTCGCGCTCGATCGTTTGTCGCAACACATGGTCGGCCCGCCCATCTTGCGGGACCGCCCCACAAACCTTCCCAACATTCCATTCCACACTCGGTCGGTTCACCCACGAGTTATCACCAACTCGTCGTATAAACAGATGAACGCTCCACATCTTCGCGCGCTCACCCAACATATGTGCGCACAAGTGGCGTTCACCATACTTAGTCGGATTTCCTCACCGTATGAGAGGCGCGTGCCCGGGCCGCAACGCTAGGGCGTTACATCCTCCCCCACTGGAAATCATTTTCGCCCTCGACAATCCTCCACGTCTAAGTATTCTCCACTCAAATCTCGCAATCTTCCTCTTCCATCTCCAAAGTGAGTCCTACGATTCCCAACTCTCCTCTTCCGGTGCTTCCTTCCATCTGAGAAGGTGCTCCCGTTTCTAGTGGCAACCAACCCCTGTAGTTCTGAAGTCAAAAATCTTCTCCAACTCCAAGCCTGGTTTGTCCACTATCCTAGCTGGTCCTCTCGGCGGTTCAGCTCTCTCTGGATGGTCTGAATCAAGCCTGCATCTATTCAACTGACTCACATGAAAAACTGGATGTTTCATGTGCATATGGTGCGGAAGCTCCAGCTCGTAAGCAACCTCCCCCACTCACTTCTTCACATGAAATGGTCGCTCATACTTCCGTGTCAGTTTGGCGGTCGTCCCCTTGGCTAGCTGAAATTGCTCTCCGGTAATCTTGAAAAACACAATATCTCCCACACTGAACTATACATCCCGTCTTCCCCGATCAACATACTTCTTCATTCTCCTTACAGCATCGCGCAAGCGCAACCGTGCCAACTCCAAGGTCTCCTCCCAAGCCTTCATGAACCTCTTCGCATGAGGACTCCTCAAACGACCATTGGTCTCAGTGGTGTGTGGTGCAACCGGCATCTGTCCATTCACCAACACAAATGGACTGTACCCCGTCGCAAAACTCTTTTGAATATTGTAGCTAAACTGAAGAATATCCAAGAGTTCAGGCCAATTCTTCTGATCAGCTGTGACATAATGTCTCAAGTAGTCCTCTAGCAATGCGTTGATACGCTCGGTCTGGCCATCTGTCTGTGGATGGTAACTCGAACTCATCAGCAACTCTATCCCAACTAACTTGAACAATGTTGTCCAAAATCTCCCTGTGAATCGTGGATCTCTATCCAACACGATACTCAACGACATTCCCCAATACTTCACCATGTTCTTAAACAACAACTCGGTAGTATGCTCAGCTCCACAAGGTATCTTTGTCGGAACAAAGACAACATACTTGGAAAAACGATCAACATTGACCATGATCCCATTATACCCCTGCACCTGCGGTAACTGAACAATGAAGTCCATCGAGACACTCATCCATGGCCTCTCTGGAATAGGTAAAGGCTGCAACAATCCTCCTTGCCTCTGATTATCCGATTTGTCCTGTTGACAAATGATGCACGTATGTACATACTCCTCCATCTCCTCCCGCGTCTTTTCCCAAAAGAACCCTCTCTCCAACAATGCCAAAGAACAACGCTGCCCTGGGTGGCCAGCCCATGGAGAATTGTGGCACTCCTTCAAGAGGTGCCTCCTAAGACCAGATGTCTTTGGAACATAGAGTCGGTTTCCAAAGAACAAGTAACCGTCCCGTAGAAAGAATCTGCGTGTCTTCCGTTCCTTTATCTGCTTCACTATATTTTGCGCCAAAGTATCGGTTTCCACACTTTCCTTCAGTTTGTTTTGCTTATCTTCTGACATCTGAATCTGACTCCTACTCCTTGCTCCCCGGTCTTCACCCTCCAATGCTGCAAGTTGTCCCTTCCTACTAAGGGCATCTGCTAGCGTATTGTGTCTACCCGGTCTATACTCAATAGACATGTCAAACTCTGCCAAGAAGTCCTGCCAACAAGCTTGCTTCGCAGAAAGCTTCGGTTGTGATGCAAAATAACTCACTGCAAAGTTGTCAGTCTTGACAACAAAAGGCTTCCCAATCAAGTAGTGCCTCCATACATGAAGACAATGGATGAGCACAGTCATCTCCTTCTCATGAATCGGATACCTCCGCTCTCTATCCTGTAACTTCCGACTCTCATAGGCCACCGGATGCCCATCCTGCATAAGAACTCCTCCTATGGAAAAATCTGAAGCATCAGTGTGCACCTCGAATGGTCTCCCGAAGTCAGGCGACTTCAGTATCGATGTTGTAACCATCCTTCTCTTCAAATCATCAAATGCCTTTTGACATTTCTCCGTCCAACACCACCTCTTGTCCTTTTTCAATAGGTCTGTCAGTGTCGATGTTACCTTGGAGTAACCTTCTACAAACTTCCGTTGGTAGTTGATCATGCCCAAGAACATCCTCATCTCATGGACATTCTTCGGTTCGACCCAGTCCTCAATAGCCTTCACCCTACTCGACTCCATCCGTATGTACCCCTGACCAACAATGTGCCCAAGGAATGGAATCTCGGTCTGAGAAAACACGCACTTAGACTTTTTCAAGAACAACTGATTCTCCCTCTGTGCCTCGAAAACCATCACCAAGTGCTTCTTATGATCCTCCATGTTGTCACTGTAAACCACTATATCGTCCAAGTATACCACTACGAACGAATCCAAGTACGGTCGTAGGACATCATTCATCAAAGTGCAAAATGTCGCAGGAGCATTGCACAACCCAAACGACATAACAAGGAACTCAAAGCTACCATACCTTGTTACGATCGCGGTCTTCTTCTCGTCTCCTTCAGCAATCCGCATCTGATAGTAACCATGCCTCAAGTCTAGCTTGGAAAACACTCTGGCTTTCGCAAGCTTGTCAAAGCAATTAGCAGCCAATGGCAAAGGATACCTGTTTCTCACCGTCTGCTTGTTCAATGCACGGTAGTCACAGCACATCCTTAGCTCATTCCTATCCTTCTTTCGCTGGAATAATACCGGAGCTCCATATGGGGACCTTGAAGGTCTAATGAAACCTGCATCAGCTAACTCCTTTAACTATCGTTTCAATTCCTCTAACTCAGGCTCTGATGAATGATAAGGTGCTTTAGTTGGGGGTTCCTTCCCTCGTTCAAGCTCAATGCTATGGTCCACCGCACGCCTTGGTGGAAGCTTCTTCGGTAGCTCATCAGGCATCAAATCTGCATACACGGTAAGCACATCACAAATCTCATCTGAAATAGGCGTCCCCACTTCATCACCTTCGACTCCCTTGAACATCACCGCATATGTCTCCATATCTGATTCCTTCATGGATCTCTCCAAACTTAGTGCAGAAACATGCTGCACCTTGACTTCCCTCCTTTGCCTATGTGTGGGAAAAGTCCAAGTTCGTGTTTGTCCAACCAACACCACCTCATCACAGAAGGGGACAACAATAGCCTTGTTTCCCTTCAAGAAATCTTGTCCAAGTATTACATCGAAGTCATTCATCTCCATCACCGTGAAGTCCAACTAACCTGTCGAGTCTCCTATTTGTATCAGCACTTCGTGTGCCAAACCCGACACCTTAGTCTTAGAGTTCACTCCCTTGACCTCCATGTTGGATGGAAGGATCGTCAATCCGACATCTCTAGCCAACCGTGTCGTCATAAAGTTATGGCTGGCCCCTGTGTCCACAAGAGCTTGAGTAGTCTTTCCACGGACCATCAAGTCTACGAAACCCAGACTATTCATCCATGATTTCTCCATAACCTGTCCTTGCATAAATTTCCATTCTCGTCGCTTATCATCAAGCCTCTTCAACCTTGAATCAACTTTCATACCACCTGTGACGCCCCCAACTCTTTTTTTCTTAAGTTGAGCAGGTGCGGCACTGCGTAAACGACTCACCCTTTCCATGGTTAATTGTTTTACGAACTATGCCTTTCACTTTTGATAAAACTTCACTTGATTAGAAACTTTTTGGCGAAATCACATAATTGATCATTTGTCGACGCGTTTCGAACCAACTAGTGTGGTTCATCGTCAGGACAAATGATCAATTGTCGACGCGTCGACAAATGATCAATTATGTGATTTCGCCAAAAAGTTTCTAATCAAATGCTATGGATCACAGAAGTCTAAATTCCTTATTAAAACTTCACTTGTTAAATTATAATGTGCGGAATTCCATTATAACATGCATGATAAACATAACCGAGAACAACAATCCATGTATAAAAAGATCTTTTATTATATGTAGAAATTTTACAACATGACCGGGAGTCTACGCTCAACTAGCGTTTTACATCAAGGCGGGCGCCCGCCCGTGCAAGAGCGCACGGCGGTCTGCCCACGCCTCACCTGTTATATAACAATTTGTGTTTTCCCGAACGATGGCCACGCCGTGCACACCGTGCACGCCCAACCGAACACCACAACCTCCGCGCTACACGTTCACCTCCAACTATGGGCGGGCAGGTCGCTCACGCCCTCGCCTAGTCGTTCACCTGACGGGCGGGCGAGCGTTCACCCGCGCCCACGTTCTGGTTCTACCCGCGCTTCCAACGACCCGTCACACTACGTGCTGTCTGCCCAGTGCTGCGGGCACATCCTCCGTGTCACCTGCGGTTACACCGCGTCCTCCCTTCGCACTAGAGCTTATGCGAATGACTTCGATGTTGAACCTTGATCGTTGAACGATGCTCCATCCAACGTTACGTTTGTTTGTTTTATATGCTTTGTGGGAGGGGGCTGCCATCCGGCCGACCTCCACAACTCTCCATCCTCGCGCCTGATCACTTGTCGCAACACATGGTCGGCCCGCCCATCGTGCGGGACTGCCCCACAAACGTGCCCAACACTCCGTTCCATGCTTGGTCAGTTCGCCCACGAGTTATCACCAACTCGTCGTATAAACAGATGAACATTCCACATCTCCACGTGCTCACCCAACATATCTGTGCACAAGTGGCATTCACCATACTTAGTCAGATTTCCTCATCGTGTGAGAGGCGCGTGCCCGGGCCACAACGCTAGGGTGTTACGCCGCCGATTCAAGTCACTATCCACATTCATGCTTTCCCACACACTACTGCAGCTTGTCACACCGTGAAAAACCCCCGTCGATCGCCCTTTGTGTAGATCCACCCAGCCGGGTTGGGTCGTTTGACTGCACCACGAGTCTGGTCGCTCACCTCAATCAGGTTACCCATGCCCACTATAGTTCGGGTCGCCTACACCCACTGCAACTCGAGTCGCCTGCACCCACTGTAGCTCCGCGGTCTCCCGTGCCCAAGTCACCAAAGATTCCACCCTTCCACTGGTCCACTGCAGCTCGCCCATGCACATGTGCCTACAACTTACTCTTCCTTCCTCGGCTCGGCACTATCACCCTGCATCCCCATGCACTTTACCCTCACTCTCTTTGCCTTTGTCTTTAGTCGCCAAGTGCCTTGCTTAGTGTTTATCGCTTGGACTTGATTTTCTTCTTTTCCAACTCGTCCTCTGCTTCTTTTACGAACTTGCCCATTTTTAGGTGGGATCGCCCTATCCACATTGACCATAAAAATCATCCACCATTTTCCCAATCAATAGGTCAGCCAACCAACTCGGGTCTGTTTCTGTGCGTTTTCCCACCCAGGGCGTCCAACTCCATCTGTTGACCCAAATCGTCGATTTTTCGACACTTCATATAAAGGCATCATGCATTTACCCATACGTAGTCGATTTTCCACTTTTTAGTTTATTGGCTCTTCAAGTAAGCTCATCACACCGTCACACAACTCGTCGAGACGTGTTTAACCAAACGCTTTCACTAGTTGTGCAGCCTTTAAACGAGCTTGTGCGGTTGTCGCAAATTTGACTCGTTGCACATAACCAAAGATGTCTCCCACTGTCTTCGGTCACACATGAGCACATTTGGCTCAACTCGTGGTCATGACATACTCCCCCATTTTAAACGGTTGTCATCATTAACAACTCCATCATACATCATTGCAAAGTGTCTCAAGCTCCAACATCTAAAATGTCGATGCTTCCCATCTCCACTCCATCATCACATTAACCACCAAGGTTCATGACTTCATGAACAGTAAGTCTCCTCAGTCAATGATCATTAAACCACATCTGTCGCAATCCCACATGTTTCCCCATCGTGGAAGGTTGGTCCCTCCAACTCGACTACATGCCATCGCTAAAACATATATCGTGTTTGACCTCACCATTTATGGTAATCGTGTGCATCACTACATAATAATCCATCCAACAGAACATCTTAGTCATAACCAAGACATATATATGACACAAACTCAATGCACTACATGCTCCCATGTCATCGAACTAGTTGGGTAGTTAATCGAACTGTAGTGCTCAAACCATGAGAATGCTCCTCATGATGCCACTGTCAGTTGTTTCTCAGCATCCTGTCACAATCTCAACTTGATGAAGAATCCATCCCAAGTGTAGAATAATCCACGCTAAGGTCCATGACATAGTCCGTCATACCATCTAAAACATGTTTCCCATTATGCTAATGCCAACGTTCTATCATACACTCACTCATCAAAGCATCATCATCCTGTCAAGAAAAGAAGCCTCTTCTCTACGACCCCTTGAAAGGTGGTTCAATTATCTTGAACATCAAGCACCTACACACACCAATCTCCAAGGTCTATCTAGAAATAAGGCCCAGTAAGATTCCTCTCTGACTTGGATCCACCCATGTATCTGATTGACATTATGTCCTCAAGTACTTGTGCACACTAACAACCTGCTCATGTGTATGACCAAGCTTCTCAAGCTTGTCTTTCATCAATTGAAATTCATATATGCCCATGACATACCTTCAAAAATCCACTATACTAGCCAGATCTCTACCTGCATAATCTTCCCCAACCACTGCCTTAGAAAAAGTGCTCGGACTTCCTTCATCAGCAACTGCATGGTGAAGACCCTCCATAGATGATGCAAGTGTCAAGTGTTTCAAGATGTGTGAAAATGCCTTTCAACCTTCATATTTCCTTCTAGCTCTCATAACAAGGTCAACTATCTTCCTTTCCTTCGTTGTTTGAGTCATAAATCCAAGTTCCCTTTTCTCAACATAATCATTCTCCAAGTTTGAATCCTTTGGATATAAGTTCATCGAAGAAATTATTGGTTTATATCTAAAGAAACTCCTCTTATTCATCAGACCCATCACATTTTTTCCTCCAGATGTAATCAAGAGAATGTCTTTGTCCACCATTGGTATGGCTTGTGCAGCTTGCGGAAATTTATCCCCCAACACCATAGTATGATCATCCAAGTCGATCACCCTCAATTCCAACTTCCCAAACCATGAACCCACTCTTACTTGAGTGTCCTTCAAAACACTTGTCACAAATTTCAAGGAAGAGTTCACTTCTTTAAAAGCACTAAGATTTTTCTCCACTTCAGCTTTCTTCCCAAAAGATGTTTCTCCTTTCCTCCCAAGGAAACTATGAGTAGCTCCCATGTCAACCAATTCACTGAAATTCTTGCCATGTACAATTTCCTACACAAAACTCAACTTTAAGGCATTTCCATCCTCTCTAAGCTTTGTCTTCTGTCTGATCTCTTTAATCCTTTTCAATAACTCATCCTCAAAAGAGTCTTTTGACCTAGGTTTTGACCTGACTTCCTTCTTAAGGTATTTCATCTCCCTGTTTGCTTCATCTAAGAAATTTGATTCTGGCTTAGCTTGACCTCCATCAGGTTTTTCCTCCACCGCTTTCTTCTTAAGTTCATCTACTTGGCACACATTGACTTCTTTCACTTGAAGTGACCCAATCATCTGAACTTCTTCCTTCATGGCTTGATGATAGTCCCCAAGTATATCAATGTAATTGAGCTCATCCTACTCTATCACAATCGGCTTTTGAACAAGAAATTCCCTCTTAATTTCGACCTCAAGTCCCTTGACTTTTTCCTGCAACATGGTGCTTTTCTCCCTTAGTCGAACTCACTCATCCATGAGTTGTTGGAGTTTTCGGTCACCCTGTCATATCTTCTCATCAAGTTCATCGAGTTAAACATTCCTTCCATGAAGATTACCCAAGTGTTTCTTCATGTCTAATATTTTTGCCCCCATGTGTATCAAGAATTCCCACTCTTGCGCAAGAGCTTCATAGCGTTTCCGCATCACATATTTCAAATAATTTATCGTGTCTTCAAGTTTTTGAAATTTTGTTTCGACCATATTCATCTATTTGGAAAGTCTTCAATACCTTCTTTACCCTCAATGATCATCCAACTTCAAAACCCAATACCAACTACTACCAAAAAATATGAATTGTCACGAAGTATACACTTCAATCTTTAAGGCCTCTTGATACCAACTATCATAAAGTGCAGTTGTATCATTTCAATATCCAAATCATTCAAAGCTCGCGAAATCCAAAGCTCTGATACCACCTGTCACACCCCTATCCTGGCGGTGTTCTTTAAACCACACATAGGTAGGTGCGACAATATTATCCACCTTCTTTTCACCAATACTTATGAGTATGAGCTATGCCTAACATTCAAAACTTTGTCATATTTCTTCACTTATACTAAGCATTCATGATTACATAGTGGGAATAACATTTACATCATCATCATATAATAAATATGCACAGCGAAAATACTTTCTTTTTAAATAGGAGGGGAAACTCCTTGAATACTAGAATCTGCCCAAATACACTAATTCAGTCTTCTTACAAGTACAGTTTACAAGTACAATTTACAAGTACATCCTTTCTAGGAAACTCTAAATTTCACCTTAGCAAGCTTTCCAAATTTCAGCAGTTTCAGCCTACTCGTGTCGAGTCACCCACCTCACCAGGTTGAGTTTCCCTTCAGGAAACAATCCCAACCTACAACCTTTGTTCAGTTCTACCCACCCGTGAACTCTCGTTCAGGGCTGCCCACGTCCTTGTTGTTCTATGTCGATCGTCGCACCATGCAGAGGTGACCACCTCACTAGGTCGAGTCGCCCTCCACGCTCAGACTCATCCACACACACCACAGCTCATCGCACCATGCAGACACACCCACACCACTGGGTTGTGTCACTCTCCATGTTCATACGTTCCCACACACTACTGGAGTTCATCACACGATGCAGGACCTCCCTTGATTGCCCTTCATGCAGATCCGTCCAGTCAGGTCGGGTCATTCAGCTGCACCGCAGGTTGGGTCACCCAGCTGGGTCAGGTAATTTGTGGCCACCACAGCTTGGTTCTCCCATGCCAGACTCATTGAAAAGTCCACCCTTCCACCGGTCCATTGCATCTTTCCCGTGCATGCATACCTGCAACTCAATATTCCTTCCTTGGCTCGGCCCCACATCCCTGCAACTTGCCTTCTCTCTTTTTTCCTTTGCCTTTAGTCGTCAAGTGTCTTGCTCAATGCTTGTCGCTTGGACTTGATTGTTCTCTTCTCCAACCTGTCCTCCGCTTCTTATATGAACTTGTCCATCTCTAGGTGGACTCATCCTACCTAGGCTAACCATACAAATCATCCACCATTTTCCCATTCAATATGTCAGCCAACCAACTTGGGTCTTTCTCCGCACGCCAGCCTACCTAGGGCATCCAACTCCATCTTTCGGCCCTACTCATTGGTTTTTCGACACTTCATCTAAACTCGTAATGTGTGTGCCTATACTTTGCAGATTTTCTACTTCTCAATTTATTGACTCTCCAAGTAGCATGTCGCACCATCACACAAGTCATCATCGTACAACTTGTCAGGGCACATTTAACCAAAGGCTCCTACTTGTCATGTCGCCTTTAACTGAACTCATGCGGTCGTCAAAAAATCAACTCGTTGCACATAACTAAAGATGTCTCCCGCCGTTTCCTGTCACACATGAGCACGTCTGACTCAACTCGTGGTCGTGATACTTGAGGTAAGTTGGAGGATTGAATTGGGTGGACTTGGGATGATTTGGATGTATAGATTAGGCATACATGAGAATACTTAAGTGGACTTAGGTAGATTTGGGTGCAATAGAAGGCTTAACCATAGGAGATGGATAATAAAAAAAATAAGTCACCAAGCAAAGAAAGCTAGCTATGTGGTCGCTTGTGCCCACTTTAGAATGAAGGGCTTGCAAGTGTAAACAAAAATCCATATAAAGAGAGGATACCTCGAAAGTGTTAAGGCCTAAGTGGAAGAGAACATTCACAAGAAATTTTAAGGAGCTCTATGGTTGTGCTAGCTTTATGGTCAGCAACAATAGGGGAAAATGCACAAAGTGAAAAGAAGAACTAGATAGGGAGGTAGGCCTACAAATGTTGTCGGATTGACAATGCTTATAAACTATTATTGTGATTTTTGTGACTGTAAATTGTACATGAGCTATAGGAAATCAACTGTTTTTATCTATTTTTCATTGTAAGATTCTCCCTATTAATAATGTTAAGGAACTTCACTTAAGGGTTTCTTATATATGTGGGTTGTGAATTGTATAAGACTATTAGGTGTTATTTTCCCCTGTTTTACTTTTGTTTTAAGTAAGTGATGATATCTTCGTGTCTAGTATTTTTTTGATGTTTTAAATTCTATGGTTGGATGTATGCCTCTCATTGAATGAACTTGGTGTTGAAAAGTGTAACTCGGTTCAGTCTTCAAAATGACATGTAATTGTGATTTTTGTAAATGATGAAAAGAAGAAAATAAAAATATTTTTTTGATGATTTCTTCATGAGTTTCATGACAAGGATATTTTATTTAGATGGCTCCCATTGAGAGCCTTAGCATTTTTCACTTAAGTCAAAATAATTAATGCCATGTATGAAGAGCTCTTCTTGAGCATGTGTAAAATGTATAGAACTCTATAAATCCCTCCAACGACAAGCACAAAGTCCATCTCTTCATTTCGGCCTAAATATGAAGTAATGGATCATGTTGTGTCACTCAATTAAGGATACACACCCATTCATATGCTCATGTCAGCTCATTATATAGGACGAATTATTATATATATGTGGCTACACACTTTCAACTATACAAAGTTCATAATTTCAATATATATGAGGTTTTCAGTGACCTTGAAGAGGGATTAGTTCATATCTCTAGAACAAAAATAATTTCATATGCAAGGGACAACAAGTCAGATGATAAGGGAGAAAAAAAGTGTAAGAACTGATTGTAGAAAGAGAATCTCGTACCTTTTCCAAAATTCAAATCACATAATAGAGGAGAAGTTAGATGTATCTCTGAATTCTGATTAGAGTTACTAGTTCAGTTCAAGTCATTACATGAATTTCAGATCTCTATCTCGGTTCTAGGAAAAAGTCTCATATCAATGATACAAAGGTTCAGTGCTATGTTTGATGACATGACAATAAGATTCAATGCTACTACAATGATTACAATTTGATGCCAATGATGAGTTTCAATGACATGACAGTTCCTTGTCATGATAGGAGATGATCTCAGTTTATGTTAATGATATGTATTGAATAAGGTCGAAATGGAAGAGAAGTCAAGAAGAAGAATGACTGCCAAGAGGACTTGTGTCTTGGTCTTGGAGTGGCTAATAGTTCAACAGTCTTGGTCTTGGTATTCGCCAATTGGAATATTTATAAGAAGAATTTGTATGTGTTTTCCTCTCAAAGTGTGAGAGCTTTTAGCCCTGTCTCATAGCCTACATTCTTTGTTTCTTTTCTATTTTATGTTCAAGCATTGGTTACTTTTTGATGGAGAAGAACATTAATAATCTAGGAAGAAGAAGTTTTTAATCTAATGGACAAAATTTTATTCACAAGTAGTTACTAGTGGAAAATAAATCACCTAATTCATGATGCACTATATTTCTAACATGGTATTAGAGCTAAGGTTTTGAATTCAAGGAAGGGAATCTGATCAAGGGACACTCAAGGATCGAATCTCAAGAAAGGAATAAAATCAAATGTTGAAGGATATCAAAGAAAGTTGAAGGATCTACATTGTAGAATCAAACCATAGATCAAAGAAGGAATTCTACTTCAAAATAAGTCTTGGGATTGTCAAATAATCAAGGCCAAAGCCTTATTTCTAAGCAAGGCGAATAGATCTACAAATAAGAGCAACTAGAATTATACACAACTAAGAGTGTTGGATCCTATAGTCCTTATAAAAATACCACAAACATCCTCATCAAGATGAAGATATCTACAAATAATGGAAAACCAAAGTATACACATCCAAGAGAAGCATTTGTAGGAGTAAGATCACATTAACTTGGAGATCCTAGAAGCATTTATGAGTTGCACTCATTCACCCCCAATAAGTTGAAGTATCTTGAATTCAAAGAAGGCTAGAAGGAATAATCATTGTCCTCAAAAGATATAATACAATTTTCATCTCCTTGAAGCAAGTATCCCCTCTTATCATTGAATAATATCATCGAGGAAGCACCAAGCATCCTCATCAATCATCATAAAAGGAGCAATCACCTTTTGTTGAAGAAGGGATGTTCATTTGGAATAAGATCATCCAAAAAGGTGCACTAATAGATCTTCTTCACCCACGATAATAGTGATCAAGATGGAGATTTCATCTTCATGTATCAAGTAAGTATCTTTTATTCTATAATTTAAATATGATAAAATGACTTTGTTTTGCAAGGATATCTATAAGTTGGTTGGGTCATCGAACTTCCTTGCATGGAAAAGGAGAATAGACATAGTCCTTGAATAAAGTTAATTGATTGAACATATCAATGCAAAGGTGTCTTATGAATACATGGAAAGGGATCAAAGGGCTAAATGGATTCTTATGAAATTAGTTAAAGATCCCTCATCCCTATCTAGAAGGATTAGAGACATCAAAGAGATATATGATAAACTATAGAACTAGTCTCCAAGGATGCTATAAAGAAGGTCACATTACTTAGATATGATCTACACAAATTGAAGGTATCAAAGGATAAATAGTTATTTTCATAAAATCTCAATTGCAAGATCTGGGAGAGATGATAAGGAGATAATCATCATTTTTCTAACTTCACTAACTGATGAACAAGGTAAAAAATTCATAAGAGGATAATAAGGCTATCCCATCCAACAACTTGTCATTTATATGCAAGATAGACGAGGATAAGTTGAGGGAAAAAGTGTTTAGACATTTTTCAAAAGGAAAAGAAGAGCATAGCTAAGATTTAGTGCTATGAGCATTATATGAAAATAGTTTCCTAAGCTCAAGTATGGAAATAACAAGGAAGATAGAAAATAAGTACATTTCACCGAAACAAGTGGAGAAATCGAAAAGAAGGAAGTCCATGTAAAAGGAAAAGCATTAGAAGTAAAACCTGATGACATCACCATAGGAAACATGAAGGATATCTGATAGTCAACTATGAAGCATATTTCTCTTGAGAACCTCATTGGAAACTAAAAGGAAGAATTCATCTAGGACATGGCTCATCATACATCAAAAGGTAACATCTGCTCTATAATGATATGGAAGATCCTTAAGACTCACTAATGGAATATTCATCGGAAGGTTCACCAATCAAGAGTGGAAGCAAGTGTTTCATCAAGAACTCCAACTTGTGGAATTCATCGGATGGTGGTATGATGACATAAGAGATGAACCATATCAAGGGGTTGAAGCTCTTTTCAATCAAGCAAGATGCAAAAAGAAACCTAGATGACCTAAAGTTAAATGAGGTATGTATACTTGTATTCAATATTATAAAGTCATGTTGTATGGTTGCAGGTAACATGGATCACTTCTCTAAATTGAGAAGTGTGATCAAAGGAAAGGAATCTCCTCCTATGAAAGGTTGTCCAAGGGCATTGGCTACACTAGACAAAATCAACATAATATGTCCTCATATGAAATATGAGGTGGTTAACTACAATTGAGGAACTCTGATTGGAATATTGTGGGAATGAAATTAAATGTGTGAAGAAATGAAGGAGGGAATCATGAGATAATGCAAACATGCTAAAAGAAATCAAAATTTGGAAGACCAAGAAGATTTGACTAGGAAATCGCCCGTAAAGACATGAAGACTCTAATGGAAGTTTGAAAAAGATGGACACCCTTGAAAATGGATACCTTTGAGTGATATGTCAACACATACGTAGGATGTTGATGCAAACTAAAAGATATCGTGATGAAAGATGATCTTGAAGGTAATTTTAATTTAACTATTCATTTCTTATTTTTGAACAAATAGCTGTAGGGGTTTATGAAAGACTGCCAAAGGGAATAACTGCGGATGACTTCCAAGAGAACCATGTAGAAGGGTGTAGGATCCTTCTAAACATATGGCATGAAGAAGACATCATGACATAAAGCAAGTCTAGATGAATATTAATGGATCACTTTCTGATAAAAGGAATAATGACATGAAATTGATGGATGGTATGTGCCATATGAAGAAGTCACAAAAGATGAAGACCCCTTCACAAAGAAATTCATGACATCAAAGGAAGGAGATCTTCAAGAAACTACTTGAGGAGTTGTTGTAGGTCCCTAATTAAGAGGGAGCCTGAAAATAAGTTTCTTACGTGGAAGAAACTTGGAAATTCCTATGCCAAGAGGTAGCTTAGGCACATTTCTGGTGTAGGAATGAGTACATTTCATTATTAGAATTGATATGTCCTCCCTAATTAATAGGGAGATATAGACACATCATTATGGTAATCACCTAGGAACACAGAATGGAGGATTGGGTAATAATTTGACATATGATACTCTTTGAGGATGAGATAGGCCATCAAAGATAAGAGTAGTCATGGACCGATATTCTTTGAGGACTCACTATCCAAAATAAGAATAGTTCAAATTAGGTCATACTTTGTGAACACCCGGGTGGAGTATGAACCTTGAGAGATATGGTTTCTATGAATCATTGATCTCGCCAGAATTGTGCTCTAATCACATGGATAGAGATATTAGTCAAGGCCTTTCTATGTGACAATGTTGGTTGATATCATGCTAGATAGATGGGTTACCAATCTGATTCTTCTTATGAAAAATTATTCAGATTGGGAATGAGCAAGTACCATTATGAATACCTCCCTAGTTAAGAGGGAGTGTTTAAAAGTGTTACTAGGTTTGGTCTTCACAATGACATGTAATCGGGATTTTTGTAAATGGTTAAAAGAAGGAAAAAAAATTATTTTTGTGATGTGTGCTCGATGGGTTTCATGAGAAAGATATTTTATTTAGATGGCTCCCATTGAGAGCCTTATGATTTCTCATTTAACTTAAAACAATTAATTTCATGTATGAATATATCTTCTTGAGCATGTTTCAAATGTATAGAAGTCTATTAATCCCTCCAACGACAACCACAAAGTCCCTCTCTTCATGTCGGCCTACAAATAAAGTAATGTCTCATGTGAGCTCACTCAATTAAGGAGACACAACCATTGGGATGCTTATGTTGGCTCATTATATAGGAAAAATTACTATATATAGGTTGTTAGGGACTTCACATTATACACAATTTAGAGGTTCAATATCTCTAAGATTTTTGGTGACTTAGAACAGAGATCAGTTCATATCTTTAGAACATAAATAAGTTTAGATGCAAGGGAGAATAAGTAATATGATAAGGGAGCAACGAAATGTAAGGGTTGATTGTAGAAAAAAAATAATCTTGGATCTCTTCTAGAATTCAAATCACAAAATAGAGGAGAAGTTAGATGTATCTATGGATTCAGATTACAGTGACTAGTTTGGGTCAAGTCGTTACATGAAGTTCAGATATTTGTCTGGGTGCTACGAAAACGTATCATATTAGTCATACAAATATTCAGTGCTTTCTTTAATGATATGAATGTAAGATTCAGTGTTGCTTCATTGATCACAATTTGATGAAAGTTATGTGGTTCAATGACATGACAATTTGTTTTCATGATAGGAGATGATTTGAGTTTATGTTAATGCTATGTATTAAAGAAGGTTGAATGGAAGAGATTTCAAGAAGAATAATGGCTATCAAGAGGACTTGTGTATTGGTCTTGGAGTGGCTAATAGTTCAAGGGTCTGGGTCTTTGTATTTGTCAATTGGAATCTCTATAAGAAGAATTTGTGTGGGTTTTCCTCTCAAAGAGTGAGAGGTTTTGGTTGTGGCTCATAATCTACATTCTGCGTCTCTTGTCTATTTTATGTTCATGAATTGGTTATTATTTGATGGAGAAGAACACTAATAATATAAGAAGAATAAGATTATAATATAATGAAAATAAAGGTATTCACAAGTTACTAATGGAAGAGAAATCACCTAATTCATGATGCCCTAGATTTCTCAACACCCGGTTTCATTGAAAATTTCTAGGTTAAGGAAATGATATGAGTAGACCTTAAGTGAAGTAAAAAATTCTAATTATACTAGGAATGGGATAGCCAAACCCCTAAAAGAAAGAAAATATAGTGATACATGGACTTGGGTACCAATATAAAATTCGGAGGAACATAAGTTTGCAAAACAAAAAGTTGGTTAGAAAGTGGATCTATCAAAGGAGATATTAGAGCATAATCTTCTCCACATTCTATAGGAAACATGCTTTAATGGTTGAGTTTGTGATATTTTTGGTGCTCTTTACAATGATAAGTAAAATAACTTGAAGCAAAGTAACAAACCTTCATATTAGTTTCTAAACATTTGATTGAGGTGCATAGGACCTATTGACTCCAGTGATGAGGAATATGCTTGTAGTTTTTGAAAGGAATGTCAAAAAGTTGAAAACCTTTCTTTATAAGTATGAAGAAAAGGAAAAAAAATGTAATACCAAGTTATTCAAATATGTTATATTTTTAATAATGATGGAGACAAATGTTAATAAGGTTGGAAACATAGTGGCTACAACCTTGAACAATGAGGTTCATGAATGGTTAAGAATGGTGGGAGACTAGTTGAAGTCTATTGTGACACAAGAGACCGTGAAGATAGAACTAACATGTTGAAACAAGCTATTACCAATGGGGATAGGTTATTTTTTCCTATGACGATAAATATCAAAGATACATAATGGTATGATTATATTCAATGCTATGTTACTAGGTAAATTCTATTGGGATATTAAATCATATATAAAATGAATGAATGGAAGTCCTCATGAAGCCATGGTGAATGCTACAACTTACGACTAACAAAATGCTTGGGCTAACAAACTAAGTAGAAGATTTGGAAGTTAGGTGTAGTACACAAAAGATTGAAAATTGGTTAGAGATGAAAACAACCTTGAAGCTTATTTTGGGCTAGGTAATTAGTCTTACATTACCAAAATCAATCACTAGCTCTTAAGCATGCAAGTAGGATTTAAGCATACATTAAAGAGGTTTTAAGACACATGGTCAAAATTTAATGCATGTATAAAAATATTGATTGTTTCACTTCTTGCATCGATTGCAATCATAGGCATAAAGTGATCCATGACACCAAAATATGCAGAAGCATGTGGTAGCCATCATCACATATAGAAATCTTTTGGATTATAAGTTAACGATGTTCCAAGAGATAAGTAGTATGGAAAGAATAAGAAGAAAGATTAAAGGAAAGGTGAATCAATATGGAAAGTCTAGCGAGGAGAGGGATGAACATCCAAGTGTTCCTAGGGTAAAAGGTAAGAGTATATCTGGATGGATTTGTGCAAATGATCGTTATGGAAAGAATTTTCAAGTAAAGTGGAAATTTTCCACTATGGAGCAATTGGTAAAACCCTCAACTGGTGTTTTGCAAGCCTTGGGGGTTGTGTTAGAAGGCAAGGCCATAGTAATATATGAGAAATACTTCACAATACATTTCTATGTTTTGATAATACATAATGGAATATTAATGGATGTGATGGTCGATTGTTGGGAAACCCACAATTTTATGAAGATGTTGCAAGAGAGCTTGGGTTGCAACTTGAGCTAGCACAAATTTATTTTGAAGTAGTGAATTGAATAGGGGAAAAGGTGCCTCGCATGTCCAATGGAGTCATCTTGAATCTTGGATATTAGAGTGGAACTATAGATTTCACTATTGTACCTGTGAATGACTTTGAGGTTGTTCTAGGAAGAGAATTCTCAAGGAAGGTGTAAGGAAGACCTATGTCTAGCCTAGATTGTTTGGTCATTCTTTTATTCCAATATCAATGCAGAATTACCAATATAAGGATGACATTAATTTGTATGTAGAATGACTTATTTGAGCATGGATTCAACAATCTTTATGCCCTTTGTATCCCTTTAATTAAAATAATTAATTAAAAAATTCCATATGAACATTTGACTTTCATATATAGTTTTTTTGGATATGTAGTATTAGTAAGCTATAGTATTGACTCACAATAATGTAACAAAGTTCATTTGCAAATTAAGAATTTCTACTGTAAATTTGAAATGATTTTTCATATTTATAATATATATAAATATAAATCATATTTTAAATATTTATACAATTGTTACTAATAATATTTATTCTACATAAATTATAATTTAATTCATATTTAAATATAATATATCATAAAATATCTATTTTGATATCTGTTACTAATAATATTATTATCTACATAAAATTATAATTTGATTCAATTTAAATATAAATATATCATAAAATGGTCTATTTTGTTATCTACCAAACTTTACTAGAAATTTAGTTTTACATAACTAATAATTTATTTTTATTATATTGAAATTTCCAAAAACCATTTACAAACCTTTTAATTATTTATTTTTAGAAACTAACTTCATATTTAACTATTAAAATCTAATATTAATAAATATTCCTTAAATTATTATTATATATTATTAAAACGTGATTTACGCTACAAAACACCTCCATAATCACTTCAAACATTAAAACTTCTTTTAAAATGAAAAATATTATTTATTTAATTAATATATCTAACTCTTTGTGCATGACGCATTTACACTACTAACATTGATCAATGTCTTATTCTTTGGTTTACTTTAAATGTTTTTATCTTCCTCACTAACTAATCCCTAATCACTTCAAACATTCAAATTAAAATTAAGTTCACCATGTTTTAAAATTAAAAAGATTATTTATCTAATTAATATATCTAAGTCTTTGCGCATGACGCATTTACACTACACAATGATGAAGGTCTTATTCTTGGGTTTAGTTCATTTTCTTTTTCTCTTCCTCACTCACTTTGGGGTATAAGCTAATTGTTATATATTTCAATGGTTTTTCTATATTTTATTATTTATTTTTACAAAATATATAAAATTTATTTTATTTATATATATAGATATAATTTATCTATAAATTATTATGAATTTTATAATATTTTAAAGTTTGTACATAATTATTTTAAAATTTAAAGATAAATTCTTGGATTAGATTGTAAGCCAATAAATGGATCTGAGCTATGCATATAGGGATTGGGGACACTTACCCACAGCTCTCTCATGCTTGGCCATGAAGGTTGGGTGGCAACGAGCATGCTATTATTTAATTGTGATGTGACAGTGAGAGTGAGAGTGATACATCCCTCCAGATGGTAAGAGTTTGCAATTTAATGTTGTTAGTTGTTTGGCACCAGGTAAATTATCGGTGGTGGTATTGTCCTCTTGGTTAGCTCATGGACGCTTGGGAGAAAGGCTCTACGGGATGCTTTGTCTGACGCATTTGACTCCCCTAGTTTCATGTCCACATTTTCTACGTATGTTTTTTATCATATCCCTCCACACTGCTTGCTCTCTGCAACTTATGCTACTGTCTCTCGGACATTAAGGGAAATGTTTAAAAATATGGAACCCACTCATCGCCGAATTGTATTATGTTTTGTTTTCTTTCTACACGACTATCTTCGTTTTCTTTGGCATTTTATTTTCTCGCATGGGCATGCACTGCATTTATTTGGCATGGAGTTATATTGATGTTGCATAATGGTTCCTCTGGGCTGCATTCTTACTCTAATCGATGCTTCTAGGGGGGGGCGGGAGGGGGGTTTACATCTTCCTGTGTTTGGTTCCTTTTGTCTTGCTATCATTTTTGGTCGAAATCAGGCTCCCAGAGTGAGTTTGTGTTGCTTTCTACCTTCGGTCGAAAGCTCGTATTGTTTTTCCTTTGCATTTGGTTTCAAATGTGCTCGAGGAGCCCAGATTTTTTGTTTCATGCCACAGACAAAAACTTACTCCACTTTCATGTTATTTGACAAGCTCAGGGCTAACATTTGTTACCCAATTCCTCTATGTTGTGATAATTTGTCAGGTTCTCATTGCCATTGTAATTGTCGAGACCCCACACAGATAGGTTGCCCTTGGTTCGTGGCATGTTGTAACGCCCTGGGGACCGGGCGCTCCGCGCACGGAGGACGACACTCTCACCCAACGACAAACGACAACATGACCGAACGACGGTTCGGGCGAAACATGACAGTGCGATGGTTAGTGACGGGTCCGTTCATCACTATGGACAAACAGCAACAAAGCAGGACAGCGATGGGGCGATCGATCCAGGGATGAAGGACGCACGACATAACAGAGCACGAAGGCCGAAAGGACATAGGAGTGGCGTTGGTCGGCTTTATACCAAAGACCGACCCGCCACATTGTCCTTGACGAAGGAACGTCACATAGCGACAAAATATGGACGTGAATATAACAATTATACATGGGCTGTGAATGCGTTAATGGGGCAGCCATTGAAACGCAAAGGAAGACATGTATGGTGTTAATATAACACACAACCGAGGCTTATATTATATGGAGGCCGAATACACATAAAATATGTGTGAGGGGATTAATATAATATAAGGACAATGTATATACGTGGAATATGGATTAATAACCCATGAAAGAGGAGCGTATATGGGCAATCGACATACATTACGAATAAAATATATATTATATGGAGGTGAGATAATGTATGGGCGATGACATGGCATTATTAAAATAAGCCATGACCGAAAGACTTGTATTATAGAAATACGCATACATAAATGGAGGATTAAAATAATACAAGGGTACCTACGTGGACGCCTATGTGGACAGACCGACAGGTTTATGGAGCATGGTGGTGGGTTAAAGGAGCATTACGTGGGCTTTACGCATAAAGAAGGGATGTCGGCTTAAACAAAGACGCCCTTGAATTATGGAGGAGGCAGCGTATATATATCGAATGAGAAAGGCTCATTCGATCATCAACCATTCGGTGATCAACCAAGTCTCTCTCATACGAAGTGCGAAGGACATCACAGATGTAGTCGACGGGTTTATGAGCAGACGGTTGAAGGAACAGGCTACGGTGTATATGCTGGACATTCGAGCACGATAAGTGCAAAGAGGTGACAGTGGACAGCGAGGATACAAGTCTGTGGGGCGGAATAGCGAAGACGCAGGTCTGCTATGCGCATTCTTAAAAATACTGTCATGCGATCTGATGGATAGAGCGTGACTGGGTCGGCGTACAGGTCCGGGTTATTACGACCTGTGGTATTTTATTAAGCTCGGTAAACAGGTGTGAATAATACACAGGTTACAGTGGATTATTATCAGGCAGTTACTCAGAAATATTTGGGTAGTCGTGGGAGGACGCTGATACCCTCACAGTTATACAGTCCGGCGAATGAGTGGTAAATCGACGGCAGGTTTCTTGTACAGGCCGAGACTTAATACGGTCTGTGGTATATTATATCGGGTAGCCGGGCGGACGCCGATACCCGGATCTCTGCAATTACCAGAGTATCAAATTGTAAAGGCCGTGGGTCGATTTGACTGTTACACGGGTTTTCTATCAGGTGGCCGTAGCCTTGGGCCGGCACCTGGATTGTATACAATTGGAATTGGATTAATATAATCTTTGGGCGGACTCGGGGAGTCGCCCTGTCTAACATTTTGGGTATTTCAATATTGTCTCATGCAAATATTGATGATTGGTTTTATATTGATGTTTGTGGGCTATTAAGTTATAATGAGAACAGAATTATAATTAACTATAAAGGCTCTATTATAATATTAAAGACCTGGTTATAAATAAGACTCGTGCAGCGACAGTGGAACGAGTTTTGAAGGCGTAGTCTGCGGGTAACGTCAAAGACTTTCCCGGCAGTGCCGCACACCTTAGCAAAAAAATTTATAGAACGGCTAAGGGCGTGACAAGTGGTATCAGAGCTCGGTTACGAGCTGGAGAGAGCAAGGTTGCTCGACAGGGATTGCAGGTGAAAAGGACGACGGTGGATGGTCGATACCAGATCACGAAAGAATAAAATGGCGGCTAATTCTCAAGCCAGATCTAACCAGTCCGGGAAAGACATGGGGAGGGAAGTGACTCCCGAATTTGCTGACAAGGTAATTGACAGGATGGAGACTTTGGAACACTCGTTGAATCAAGGAATGGATTCTCTCAACAAAGAGCGAGAGGCCTTCTTGAAGATCAAGGGAGAATTTGAAGAGCTCCGAGCACAACACGACGAACTCAGAGCACGGCATGATGAGCTTGAGAAGCAACATGAAAAACTTAAAACAAAGTATGAGTACATAGATTTCTTGTGTACCCGTCTTGAAGAGAAGCTGGGAGAAGTTGAAGAGTCAAGGGACCAAGGCATAGCCGAAATTGGGAACCTGAAGGGGACTCTCGACAAAACAAACGAGGCTCTTGGAGAAGCCCAGGATGAGATTGCAGTGTTAAAACGCGCTGTGAGGCACCATCCCGGTGGAGGAGTGCCACATGTTAAATTCAAAGAACCTGAATCTTACGACAGGACAAGAAGTGCGAAAGTTCTTGGCAACTTTCTATGGGACATGGAGCAATACCTCGAAAGACTGAACCTATCTAAAGGTGAGGAGCAAGTTAAGATGGCAGCTCCGTTCCTAACGAACGACGCCAAAATGTGGTGGAGGAGGAGAGCAGATCAGATCACTCATGGGAGCGCTGATGACATTACCTCCTGGGACGAAATGAAGAAAACCTTGCAATCACATTTCAGTCCGCAGGATGAAACGTGGGAAGCAAGGACAAAATCAAGTATATCAAGCAGATGGGAAGCTTGCAAACATACCAGCAAGAGTATTCGAGTGCAGTTCTGGAACTTCTGGATATGGCTGAGAAGGATAAAGTGTTCAACTTTATCATTGGGTTGAAACCATGGGCCCGTAACGAAGTGAAGAGACAGAAATTCCGAACGCTCGAAGAGGCCTTTGCTGTTGTAGATAGACTTGTAGATCACTACGATGAGACTTCTAATGAAAAAAAGAAGTCTGGGAACCCGAAAGAGGAGAAGAAGAAGGACACTCTGAAGTCGGACAATGCTCCAAGGGAGAAGAAACCCTTGAAGTGTTGGTTGTGTGCAGGGCTGCACACAGTAAAGAATTGCCCTTCTAAACCAAGGACGGTCGCTGCTACTCATATGGAGGAAGAAAATGATGCCTCAGCATGGATGATGCAGATCCTCGGGGCATCGGCTACGACGGAAGTAACCTCAAGGAGGGACCCGGAAAGAAACAAGTTGGAGTATGTACGCATGAAAGTTGGTGGAACGGAAGTACTCACTATGGTTGATAGTGGAGCTTCGCACAACTTCATGAGTGAAGAGACCGTGCGGAGGCTAGGCCTTAAGTTTGTGCCGATAGATGCACACATGAAGACGGTGAACTCTCCTCCAACGGAAATTCTCAGCATAGCAGAAAAGGTGGATACGATGCTCGGTGAATGGTCAGGAAAGGTAGACTTCACCATCGTTCGGATTGACGACTATGAGGCAGTGCTGGGAATGGAGTTTATGAAACAATATGAAGCAATGATCGTACCTCATCTGAGGAAGGTCAGATGTGCCCATAGGTGTGCCCACCATAGGGGTGACTAAGGCCGAGCGTAAATTAGGAGGGATGCAGGTGGAAGGCAGTGGAAAGACAGATAAACGGTTGGCTGAGATGGAGGCCAAACTTGTCGAACAGGACTTAGTCATCAAGTCACTTTCCGACTGCATCATGGGATTAACAAGGAGGCTGGAGGTGTTAGAGGATGAGAGTGAAGAGGGTGCGATCGAATGGATCGGGAGAGACCCTCCTGGCTCATCTTCCCTACACTCATCTTAAATAAAGCAGGAAGCCGGACTCATTGTTGGCTGTCCGAGGCAGTGGGTCCGTAATGGTACTTGGACAGGTTGATGATCTCAATAGGCGCATGAAATGGGGTTCCCATGAAATGACGGAGAGATCATGAAACGAGTATCTATACTCGGACAGAAGGCTTTTTCATTCATGGTGAACTCAGAAGTTTGAAGTGTCGGGAAGCCGAGTTGATGCCTTAGTCCGACTCGATGTAATATGGGATGCATACTCCTGCAACGTGCATAGGATCATGAAACAGGAGGGTGACTTGACACGTAAAACTGAAGAAAACACGATGGTATGGAGGTTGTCGGGACGACAACCGAATAAGGTGGGGGAGGATGTAATGCCCTGGGGACCGGGCGCTCCGCGCACGGAGGACGACACTCTCACCCGACGACAAATGTCAACATAACCGAACGAAGGGCGGTTCGGGCAAAACAAGGATAGGTTGGACAACAGCATGGGCGACGGTCTAACAACAAACAGGTCAGTCGGGTAGCATTCCAAGAGGGACGGTTTGGACGAACGACCCACAATGGACAGGCAGCAGATTGGGCAACATACGAACAAGGCGCAGGTCATCATGGGCGTATGGGTGGCGTTGGTTGGCTTTACAAAAAGACCGACCCGCCACGAACGTCACATAACGACAAAGTATGGACATGAACGAATATGCACATGGACATGGCGGAAGACCGAATACCATGAGAGCATACGTGGAAAATTAAATATATTATATTCGATGAGAGATAATATATGATGCATGGCGTATACATTAAAGCCATGACCGAAAGACTTGTATTATAGAAATACACGCATACACAAATGGAGGATTAAAATAATACAAGGGCGCATACGTGGACACATAAAGCCATTATGTGGACAGACCGACGGGTTTTATGAGGATAAAAGCATGGCGGTGGATTAAAATGACATTACGTGGGCTTTACGCATGAGAAAAGGGATGTCGGCTTAACATAAGGCACCCTCAAACCATGGAGAAGCAAGCGTATATATTTGGGAATGAGGAGAGCTCATTCCTCATCATCGAACTCATTCGATATCTCTCTCATCTTCGCTCTTAAGGACTTTCGCATGAGAAGGCGCAATGTAGGACGCAAGTCTCCAAAGGAACAGCGCATTAGTCTATACGCTCGGTGGATCAAAAGACTTCGCATTCTTCAGTTGGTACTCGTGCAGAACAGGTCCGGTAAAGGGAAGATTGGATACACGGTTGCTGCAGGTTCGGTAAACGCTACAGGTGGGTGGTCCGGGAGGTGTTGTTTACAAACGAAGGCTGCGGAACTGGGGTATGAACTAAGACAGCAGACTCGCTGTACTAAACAGAACTCGGGTTATGGTTGTGCCGGTCTGGTGTAATACCATCGGTATATAAACTCTGTTGTAACTGTGTAAGCCGTGGAGGTTAGTACACGGGCTTTGTTATAATCCATATTATCGTGCGGTCAGGGTTGACCCACGCACTGTAAACGAATTATCGACCGGTTAATGAAACGATTTGCGGGCAGTTCGGGTGAACTGTGCTGCCCATATACCTGTGTTCTCATATGTGTATTTTATGTGCGCTGTTATGTGGTGGATAGTTATTTATATCGGTTGATGAATATTGAATGGTTATAATATGCACTTGGTAAATTATATGAGAACAGAATTATAATTAAAGATTGCTGTTGAAATATAAGAATACAAGTGTGGATTTAAATAAGAAGTGGTTATAAGTATAATGTTCGTGCAACGAAGTGAAACGAACGTTTGGTAAGGCGTACTCTGAGGGTAACGTCAAAGACTTGCCCGACAGTGCTGCACGGCTCCTGATGAAAAAAATTATATAGAAGGCGGGGGCGTGACACGAGGGGTCGAATAGCTCGAATAAACCGAATGAATGTGGACCCCTCGTTCGTGCATGAGGTAAGCTAGGCTGTATTTTATTAAGATTGTGGTCGTAAATGGACCTGGCTTTGATGCATATTGACATTACGATGAGTGGAGCGACCTCACGCCCAAATTTTTATCAAGGGGATCCAGACCAGATTTAGTCTAGTGTATTTCAAAGAAAATCAGCGTGAGGAAAAAAACAGAACCAAAAAATTGAGGCCTCGTGGAGAAAAAAATTGGACCAATCAGAACAACTGCATCAAGAGTGATATCAAACTCTTTTGGGACTAAGAAAATTGACAAATATTTGTATGGGAGGAATTGCATAGTAAGAGAAGGCTGAGAATGGCTAGTAATAGTGGAACAACAAAGAAATTGAGAAGAATTTTAGGCTAGAGACTCTGAGCAAGAACAAGGAGAGGTTGTGACTCGGGACATAACAGAGAATTGGGAGTAGATTGAAGGAGTACCAACCAAGCGCAGAGCTGGGAAGAACTTGGATATTCAAATCTCAGAAGTGGAGAAACTAGCAGATAACTAGTTTGTAGTTTTGTTAAAATTGTAGCAAGAAGTCAACTCTTGTAGTGTAGCAACAACAAAAGATGATGTTGACTACAACAATGAAGGTTGTAGCAATGAACCAATAATTGATGTAGGAGCATCAAGATCGTCCTTATTTGTAAATATGGAATAAAAAGGGGGGTGTCATGAATTTTAGTATTTTGTTATTTTTAATAAAATAGGAAGTAAAGTTTATGTAAATATTCTTTTATTTAAAAAAAGAATATGGGAGAAATAGTTTAGGAAAAAGAATTGGATAGAACTTCTATGTTTTTTCAGGATAAGAGTGGGAAAAGCTTCAAGCTTTAAATATTTATGTAAACAGAAAAAGCCTGCTTTTGTATCGGATAGGGGCCGAGAAGGCCTATCCTTTAATTATAAATAAAGAGGCAAGCTAAACTCTCAGCAGAGAGAGGAGTGTGCCAGAAGTATCATGAATATAAATTCCTCTCGGCGTTCTAGATGCATGTATTTTTAATTGCTGTGTATAAAAAGGATTGATACTTTACTGTGTATGTTAGGCCAGCGCCAAGATATATTAGATACATTTGACATCGGCCATGCTGATACTGTTCAGAGTCGATGGAATACCATCATTGATGTAACATCGCAATAGCTAGATTTATTAAACGCATGGGTATTACATGATTTAATTGACTGTGTATTGAATTGTGGAATGATAAAATTGGGGTGCAATTTCCTGTTAAAGAATACGATGCATAAGGCTTCCTTATTCTTCTGGGCAATACAGAGTTAGCTGCGTGTTAAAGGTTTATTAATCTTATATGTATCAAAGCCTGGGTATTAAATTCTGGTTTGCATATGGTTATACCGCCTTGAAACTTTTGAGAGCGCGGAGAATAAAGATCATTGCCTGTATTAATGTATCCCTTAAATCAGATGTGTGGATTTAACAGTTTCTTCGAACTGTGTATTAATCTCGACAAACGTGGCGCTGTTAATTTTTATTTGACACAATAACATGTGCGTAAGGTAGTTGAGATAATGGTAAACCTCGGCAATTACCAGTTCAAGAATACTGTATATATGCGTGGAGTTTCGATGGTGTGCGCGGTGCATGGATTCTACATTTGCCGTGAGCGTGGACTATATAATTGCTGATAATCATATGATTGTGTGCGTGCAGCTTTGAATCACTGTTTAATAAAGGAAGCTGGCGTGTTGGATAGTGAACCTTGGAGATCCGAAGGTATAAAAAAAGCGCATGCGTAGATTTAGGCATTGTGGTATGGAGAAGCTCTCAGTCTACACATGGCAGAATTTGTTTTGCTATGTCGGAAAGCCAATGATTTTGGGGGTCTGAAGCAGCGATGCTATCGTTGGGAAGTAGTGAGCGTTTGAATCTCTGCGTATTTTCCAGCTAAAAGACCTCAAGCGTGGGTGCAGTCTTTTTATAATTGTGCAGTGCGTGGATGTTCTATTGGAGATTGCTAAGGCTGTGATCTCTATCGAATGACAAGGTTTCTTAATGATGTTAGCTGTATGGAGTTCTATCCAAACTCATCGATAGTAGAAGGCAGTGGTGTGAATTTGGCAGGTTGTACTTTTAAAGCATGGTCATATTTTGTTGATTTTTATACGCATGATTGAGAAAGAAAAAGATCTTGGTTGTTTGCAGGTCTGCCCTGCATCAGGTGGTATCAGAGCTAGAATGCTCTATGGAAGATGTTTTTTTTTTTTTAGTACAGCTGAGAATTGAAGTGTGTTTTTTTTGAAGTGTGGTGAATAGTTGAAATAAAGATTAGATTTTTAAATTTGATGTGCAAGCATACACAAGTGAAGAAAATTGTATTTGCAGAGAAGGTGGCTGTGAACCTGGCATTCAGCGGAAGGCTGAATAAGGAGGAAAATTGCAGTGTCTTGGAGAAGAAGAAGGTGAGTTGAAGAGATAGCCTACAGAGAGCAGAGGAGTGCTCAAGAGGTTCCAGAGGCAGTGAACCAAGTACTTACCAAAAGACCAGATCCCGAGGGAAGGATTGGTGAGGTAAGTTGCAGTAAGAGAGATTGTTGTTGCAGAGGCTAATACAACTCATGGTGAGTGAGAAACTTATGAGGAAGCAGTCTGCCAGAGGTAGAGGGAGTTTTTCTAGAGGAGGAAGAGGTTCAGAGAAATGCCACAGAGATGAGATGACTGCAGGAGTTCGAGAAAGAAAGATTGCAGAAATAAAGGTACAGTTACAGGTACTAGAAGAATGGCTGCAAGAGCAGGAAAAGCAGAAAGGAAAATGGCTCTTTCCACTGAAGGGAAAGAGAGTGATTTGGCGACAATTGCAGAAGAGGTTGAGACAAATTCTGATTGCCTTGTTGAAAAAGGGACTTAGAGTTCTTGTGCCAGAGTTGGAGTTTGAAAATCCCACATGCAGATATATTAAAAGGAGAGTGTTGAAGGAAGAATTCAGGACTAAAAGTCTTGTAGTTTTAAAACTGATGAGTTGTGTATGTTTGCAGGTGCAGAGGAGGTTTCCATTGATGAAACAGAGGAGGAGATCATTGATAATTTCTTAAGTTATTGGGTAGATCCAGATAAACTGGATAATGTGAACTCTTGTGTTTGTATAGCTGACAATTGTGATGTGATTACAGGTGTTGAGGAGAATGTGCCATCTTGTGAAACTGTTACAGCACAAGAGGAAGTTCTTGTGGATGTTGAGGAAGAGAATGAGTCTGAAGCGCTAAAAAGGGAAGTAACAGTTGATACTGTTGAAAATTTTGTCCAAACTGAAAGTTTATATGCAGGTGATGATGATGTGGTTCAGCGATGCTACAGAGAAATTGCATTATTAGAATATTGGTTGGAGAATCCAGAGTATGACAGGGAGATTGCAGAAGAAAGAGTTCAGTGCAGTGAACAAGAGGGAAAAGTTGCAGATGAAATTATAGGTGACAAGCAAAAGAATGTTGCAGAGGGACAGGAAGATTGGGACGCTGCAACATCCATAGTGACAGATAGGGCAACATGTGGATTGATAGCAGCAGAAGAGGCACTGATGCCTTATATTTTTTATTCAAACAATTGTTTTGTGAGTACAGGTTTTATTGAAGATGCTAGAGAAAATCTGTTAGACAGAGAAATTAAAGTGATGAGGCGAATGATGATGAAGGAATCCTAGAAGAGACCAGCAGCAGTGAAACAAAGGGGAAGTAGCAAAAGGAGAACAACAGAAGATTGTGAAAGTCTAATCAGTGGAACGATGCAGCATAAGATATGGAAACCTGGAGGAAGGCAGCAAACAATAGCACATGATGACTTGCAGAACAAGGTGTGGGATCCAAGCATACACAGATCCGAACACATGATCAGGAGATAATGATTAATCTTAAGGTTGGGTGTATGATGCAGGAGCATCAAGACCGTCCTTATTTGTAAATATGGAATAAAAAGGGGGATGTCATGAATTTTAGTATTTTGTTATTTTTAATAAAATAGGAAGTAAAGTTTATGTAAATATTCTTTTATTTAGAAAAATAATATGGGAGAAATAGTTTAGGAAAAAGAATTGGATAGAAATTCTATGTTTTTTTAGGATATGAGTGGGAAAAGCTTCAAGCTTTAAATATCTATGTGAACAGAAAAAGCCTGCTTTTGTATCGGATAAGGACCGAGAAGGCCTATCCTTTAATTATAAATAAAGAGGCAAGCTAAGCTCTCAGCAGAGAGAGGAGCGTGCCAGAAGTATCATGAATATAAATTCCTCTCAACGTTCTGGATGCATGTATTTTTAATTGTTGTGTATAAAAAGGATTGATACTTTACTGTGTATGTTAGGCCAATGCCAAGATATATTAGATACATTTGACATCGACCCTGCTGATACTGTTAAGAGTTGATGGAATACCATCACTGATGTAACATCGCAATAGCTAGATTTATTAAACGCATGGGTATTACATGATTTAATTGACTGTGTATTGAATTGTGGAATGATAAAATTGCGGCGCAATTTCCTGTTAAAGAATACGATGCATAGGGCTTCCTTATTCTTCTAGGCAATACAGAGTTAGCTGCGTGTTAAAGGTTTATTAATCTTATATGTATCAGAGCCTGGGTATTAAATTCTGGTTTGCATATGGTTATACCGCCTTTAAACTTTTGAGGGCGCAGAGAATAAAGATCATTGCTTGTATTAATGTATCCCTTAAATCAGATGTGTGGATTTAACAGTTTCTTCGAACTGTGTATTAATCTCGACAAACGTGGCGCTATTAATTTTTATTTGACACAATAACCTGTGCGTAAGGTAGTTGAGATAATGGTAAACCTCGGCAATTACCAGTTCAAGAATACTGTATATATGCGTGGAATTTCGATGGTGTGCGCAGTGCATGGATTCTACATTTGCTGTGAGCGTGGACTATATAATTGTTGATAATCATATGATTGTGTGCGTGCAGCTTTGAATCACCATTTAATAAAGGAAGCTGGCGTGTTGGATAGTGAACCTTGGAGATCCGAAGGTATAAAAAAAGCGCATGTGTAGATTTAGGCATTGTGGTATGGAGAAGCTCTCAGTCTACACATGGAAGAATTTGTTTTGCTATGTCGGAAAGCCAATGATTTTGGGGGTCTGAAGCAGCGATGCTGTCGTTGGGCAGTAGTGAGCGTTTGAATCTCTGCGTATTTTCCAGCTAAAAGACCTCAAGCGTGGGCACAGTCTTTTTATAATTGTGCAGTGCGTGGATGTTCTGTTGGAGATTGCTAAGGCTGTGATCTCTATCGAATGACAAGGTTTCTTAATGATGTTAGCTGTATGAAGTTTTATCCAAACTCATCGATAGCAGAAGGCAGTGGTGTGAATTTGGCAGGTTGTACTTTTAAAGCATGGGCATATTTTGTTGATTTTTATATGCATGATTGAGAAAGAAAAAGATCCTGGTTGTTTGCAGGTCTGCCCTGCATCAATAATGTTCTTAAATTACACGGTAAAGAACCCTTGTAACCAAAAGGTTATAGAAGCAGAGAAGTGTTCTAGCTGAGGTTGGAAATCCTCTAGAGGAGAGAACAAGAGAGGTGAGCAAAAGTGCAGAAGCCGAAGAAGAGCAAGAAGTACTCAAGATAGTTCTAGAGGAGGGAACCAAAGAAATACCAGTAACCAACACTAGGGAGAAGCAGGTGAGGTATTAAGTAATAAGTGACGGAGAAGACTTGTTACAAGGGTTTCACTGCAACTCATAGTGGGCGAGCGGAAGCTCACAAGGAAGGAGGAAAGAAGATGGCTGTTGATGGCCATTGTTAAGGTTCTAAGAGAATCCATAGAAGAAGGGAGAAGAATGCCAAGGAAAATGACATAAGTCAAAAGGAAATTGACAAGGAGATAGCTGAGCTAAAGAAGAGGCTCAGTATGGTGAAGATGCTACTAGAGAGAGAAGACCAGAGGTAGAGATGGGACTTGAGGAAGAGGGTTAAATTTCCTGTTAGACAAAAGAATTTTAAGAGGAAACTCCCTAAATCTAGAAAGCTAGGGAGGAAGATGAAGCACCTGTTGAGTGCTCAATTGAAGAAAGAAGAGCTCAGGAAAGTTCACCATTGTGAAGCAGAACAAGGCATAGTCCTTGGAGATGGGGAAGCTGTTGAAGAGAGATTGTCCAAAGTAGACTGTGGGAAAAGTCTAGAACAATAGACGATGCCAAGAGCGTCATCAAAGGCTCAAGAGTCTCATGTTTTTGAAGCTAATCAATTTTTCTCATGTGCAGGTCATGAAGGTGGGCAGTTATTGCAAACCGTCATGAGGAAAGAGGAGAATGTAGAATTGTTTCTAGGGGAGAGAAGCAATAGTAGAGTTCCAGAAGAAGCAACTCTGCAAGTGGACGAAGTGAATGCAAAACATTGTCCAAGTGTAATGCTCATGGAGTCTAATGAAGAAATTGAGTTGCTGGAAGAAGTGCAGATAGAACCAGAGGAAGAGTGGTTGACAGGGGATGACCTTTATATAGAGTCTGCGACTCTAATTTAGGATAATATTACATATTTGCATGAACAGTTAAATTCCCTCGATGGAAGGATAACAGATTTAAGAATGTGTATTCAACATGATAAGCTGGAGTTGGAATAAGATGTAGCTGAGAAATGTGACCAACAAGCATTGGATAAAGGTTTTGCAACCCTCAGGCAAAAGGAAGATTGTGAAAAGAGATTGAACCAAGAGGAGTGTTCAGACCAACTTAGAGATCCGAGAGAAAAAATCCCAATTGAGGTTAGAGAGCCTTATATTTTTAAATCTAACAAGTTGTATATCGATGCAGTTTCCAAGAATGATGAGGGAGGACAACCACTTACAACTGTTACGATAATAGAAGAAGGTGAAGGATGACCTTGCAAAGACGTTGAAGGAGGAAAGGAATTAGAATATGTCATGAAGGCGGTTGAGGCAATACTATCTCATGAAAGCCACCAGAAGGAAGAATTGTTGAAAATGACATTAGAAGAGTTCGGAAGGCTCCGTGTTTTCAAAACTAATAAATTTTATATAGATGCTGATTTTGCAGGACCTAAGGTGTTTTTTTTCCACGATACTGGAGTCTATGATATAATCTTACAATCCCTGACGCTACCAATCTAAGTATCAAAACAAGACTACTTTGTGTAGCAGAAGAATATGCAATAGTAACTCTACTAGTGCACAAAATATTAACAACGTTTTACACATTTAATCAACAACCCAACCTCATTATATTAGTCAAACTAATATAAATGTCTAGGGATCTCATACTAGGGATAATGGCTCTCATACAAACACTAGTACCAGAATACAAGAACAAGATAAATTGATCATCTCGCTGATGTTGCACACCATCACAACTTCTCGATCATACCCTGAACACACTGTGGGTCCTTCACTTCCATTTTACAACACTCCCTCTATAAATGCACCAACTCCTTTAGGCCATTGCATTTGACTCTCCAATTTTCCCTCTAGTTGATCATAAGTCCATTTACAACCAACACATAGGGTCTTCACCCTCACTCGCTGCTCCTTAGTCCTTCAAGGATGCAACTCTTTGAGACTTCTTTACCACCGCTGCTCTTCAACTACTTACAGACTTATTCCCACTATTGTCTTCTTGCGCTGCTCCAATGAAGACAAACATAGGGCATGAGGGTTGTTGTAACAACCCTGGTGATAATTCCATGTAATAAAAGTTAATAAAGACAAAATGATAACCACAGTTGATGAGACACTTATTCCAAGTTGAATGTTGGGCAAGACATCCTAGTGTGGGTGTTAATTAGTTATTAATGGTTAAAAAAATTGGCAAAGACAATGGTTAAGGCTTTGGAAAAACGAAATAACATTTTTGGCACATTTATTTATGAAAATAATGGAAATTAGAAGAAAAGAGAGGTGAAAGGTCACAAACTGCATGTGAGGAGGAAAATGAAGGAAAATAATAGAAAATGAAGAAAATAGAGGCCCCATTCATAAAAAGGCTATGAGGACCAGTACACAAACTTTTGTCGGTTCAGGTTTGGAACTCTCTCATGATCCTCTCTCATACTCTTGGATACTTAGAGTTTTCTTGGAGCACTCTTGGAGGGTGTGGCACACTTGGATTTTTGAAGCAAAAGGGCAAAGGAAGAGCAGGAAAGAGAAAGAGGACATCATGATCAACAACTACAACGAGTTTTGCTTGTAGGTACCAAGTTGCATGTATGTTTTCCTCACTAGTTTTGACATGCATGGCATATGCATGTGGTTTATTGGTTATGATCTGTCATTGGCATGGAGGATGGCCGAGATTGACAATGGATTTGCCTAGCCTTGCCATTTCTTGGATAACCATGGTGATTGTGGATTTATTTCCTTGTTTTGTTTTGGTTGGTTCTCATGTTTCCTTAGCTTGGGCTGAATTACTAGTCATGGAAGCTTTGGTTGGACAAATGCTTTGGAAGCCCTGTAACAACTTGGGTTGAGTTACTAGTCTTAAAAGCCTTGGTTGGACAAACGCTTTGGAGCCTTGGAAGGTGTTGTCACTCTAAGAGACAACCTTGAATTGCTTACAAGACCAGTGCCTCGGTACATTTAAATCGGTGTGCCTCAAATGATTCTCAAGAAAGAGGAGACATAACCCGTATATATATATATATATATATAATATATATATATATATATATATATATATATTATATATATTATATATATATATATATATGTATATATATTTATATATATCAGAGAGTTGGTTCTTTCATCCAAAGATACAAGCCATATGTTTCAGTGTTTCTACACACACATAGTCCCCAGAAATATAACAGAAATAGTGGAGGCCGAGCATTTCAAAGATTTACAGTGTTAATCATCTTTATAAGATAAATGAGAAAAGTCAAAGCGAAAGGACTACTCGGGATATAGAGCTCAAAGCACCAAGAATTATATATATAAAACATAGAGCCTAAAACCATGAGATTTAATATAACTACTGAGTTAGAGGAACATGTAATGGACATAAAAGAAGTTGAGTGATATGCTTTGTGCAATACAACTTGAAAATATGATTTTAACCCCTCACACAAGCATATGCATCAACACTTTAATGCAGATGAACCTGTAGACAAGTCTAAAATATCATAATATATATTATTGCATGAATTCAAAAGAGGAAAACATACAAGATGAATGAAACAAATAAATAACACACTGTAATACTTCAGAGGAGGAATCACCACCAATCCTGTAATATTATGCAATATCTATGTGACTAAGTGATACAATTTTCACAAAAATAATAGACTTTATTTCAAATTTCGGAACCCTTTTTCAGTGCTGCGACCCCCTTTTTATAAGAAGAGGGGGTGATTTCAATCATGGTTTAATACATAAAATCCTGGGCCGAGTTTTTAGCTGTCAAGTCAGCTTGCTCTCTTGGCTAGGGGAGGTTCTGCATCCCAAAAAAATTAAGAACAATAATAATGGCCTCATAGAGGAAGACACATCACATAATCGCGGAATAGGTGAGACATTAATGCAAATCCAAGCACTCCATCTCTATAATCACTTATGTTTCATGGCTGCATTTAGTTCACGACATATGCTCCTGCGCTGCTCAACTAACTCTTGTCATTCCGTTTTAAAAAACCTTCGGTGCCGACCTTGAGAATGGGTTACAAAGAGCCATTTCTGGGGGGTGCCCATACTTAGTTTTCAATGCTCTCTGTCCTGTTTCACTGTTACAACTGCCTCCAGGACCGACTTTGTCATTTTTGCCATAAAAACCTTCTCAACACAATTGGCACCCTGATCTGGTCTTTGGAATAGGCGAAAGGGCACCTTTGGGTTTCCCCCTTAGCTCCGCTTTATTACAACCTCTTTTGTAGTGCTCCGCATATGACTGGGGGCTGGGACCAAGGGCTTTGTGCTTCGGTGCTTAGGATCTCAATAGCTGTGCAAGGGGCATTTTTCTTTATATTGCAGAAGTCCCTCATCAACTGATTTCCCGAACCCGAACTCTTTCTAAATCACAACTCATAACTTATCGCATCCAAGGGAGGAGTTCTGCATATCGCAATCGTGTTGTGCCAATGTCTTAAACTTTTTCTTTCTCCATAGCATGGGCTGATATTTTGGATGTGAGATCCTTATAGATCACAACGTAATACTTTATCATGTTCAGGGGTTTCTCGCATATCGGAGTCGCTAGCTCCATCAGCTTTAGCCTTTCCGCTTAACTGTGGCGATCGCCAATTTTCAGGGTGTCGTCATCACTACCACGTGTCACCCTATGAGTGGTGACATGTGGCACCCACAAAATGGGCCCATGTCACCCCCGAAAACACTAAAACCGGCTGACACGTGTCCTCTGCCATGTCATCAACCGTACTGCAATGTCACTGTTGACATCATCTACCCTGTCAGCTCTGAAAACCAATCGCATGATGCCATGTGGCCCACTCGACCCTGGTTTTGTCAGCGTTTTCCTTTGTAAACTATTTTCTTGGCCCCCCAATGATGTTACACAAAAATCGCAAATCGACGGTTTGCAGGGCTTTAAAGTCTTAGAACCCGCCAATATGCCGAACTGCTGTGATGCATAGTCGTCGGGATGCAGGATTGTGCCATGTGGAGGGGAGAAAAGGGGAGGCCCGATCCCTGTTTTTTCCATAATTTTCTTTATTAACACTTTCCGGCCCTTCCCCAACGGTGCAAAAATATATCGCAATATTGGCCCCTGCGTGTTTTGGAGTATGCCGTAACTGAGGGACTACTGGATTTGCGAGATGCGATATGTGATATTGGCGTTTGGGACTGTGATATGCCAATAGCCTTAGTTCTGTGCCTTGGGATCCTACCGATGGCTGATTGTGATAAATGCTCCACCCAGACTCGCCGACTACCGATATGCGATATTGGTGATCGGTGGGTCGATGTTTCTCATTCCATCAGTGCTCCATACCTATCTGGTCGCCGATATGCAATATGCGATGAGCCTCCTGGGTCCTGATTGCAGTTTTTCTCCATACTTAGCCATTTTCCTCAATCAGTTGGACTTTTCAAGGGCAACCTTATACAAGCTCTAACTTTTGATCCGGGAACCCTTTTTTGGATTTTTATATACCACCGAAAAGATTTTTACGAGCATTATATAATAGAGAGGGTCTTATCAAGCTCTGATAATTACTGTAGCTCAGGAAATGGGTTCAACTTCACTATTCTCATGCATCTTGGACCACTGATCATTTACAAAGCAGTGAGTGAGCAGTAAATGACAATAGAAGGCTTGGATAGAAACCAATTTGATGATGGTTTTATGATGTCCGACTGTGAGGTGGAATCACTATTTGATGGGTTGAGGTGGATGACCTTTGGAAAGCTTGGATGGTTTTGGATTGATGTGTTTTATGAGATCCCACATGCATGCCTAGAATATGGCACGGGGGTGAATGGCCGAAGAGAGATTTGGCTCAACCATTCTATGGTCAGGTGGAACATGGAAGTCTCATCCCGGGTTTGGATTTTGCATCATCAATATGAGGTTACTTCTCCTTGTATTTCTCTGAGTATTATACTAGTTTATGTGTGGATTATATGGTTGTGATTTCCTAAGTATTTATGTTTCTATCATGATGGTTATGTGTATGTTTTATGGCAGTAGATATGTATGACTCTCATCATGTTTTTACTGGTAATTGAATGAACAATGTATCTATGACTGAATGGATGAAATCACAACTAATGTGTTGAGGCATCAATGTTTTTTAACGATTCTCAGCTTAATATGAGGCCCTTATGCTTAGATTTGTTACTTACTTCTATAGATTACATATTTGTGATATGTTTGACTAAATGCCTGTGATGGCTAGTGGGGGTCCATTCAAGGTCTTGTTCAAGTCATTGTATTTGTACTGTCATTTCCCTGTTATCTTACTGATCCGAATTGGATCCATAAAGAATGATCAAAAGAACCATGGCTGTACCAGGTCGGGACAGACTTCAAAGAGCTAAGAGAAATGATCAAAAACACCTTTAAAACAATGGTAGTTGGCAGCCAGCGTGGAACAACGAGGACCTCGGTCAAAGCGTGCTAACCGAGGCCCATGGAGACTACGCGAGAGGCGAAATTAGCCCCTGGGAAGCCTGGATTGGGAAACGGAGGGAGTTTTTGATGCGTAATTGGCACTTAGCGCTGGGTAAAAACCCTTGAAAAGGAGGAGCCCCGAGTGCTCGGTCGCATGGGAGTCAGGAAAACCGTGGGAAAAAGGCTGAAGGCTAAGGTGGGACCTGCGCTCTAAAAACTAGTGGTATTCATCGGGGGCATCCTTGGGTGGTAAGCAGATTTGGTGAAAACGGAGCGATTCCACTCAACGCTCGACACATGGCAAGGGGAGGAGAGAGAAAACCTCCGCTCATCATGCGCTAATGGTTGAGAAAGTCAACCGCACGAAATGAGTGGATGGCGTTGGATCTGGGGGATCCATATCTAATGGTTGATATCGCGTTCGATGGTAAGACCAGATGTAACAAGAGATTAAGCTGCAATTTAGAAGAATTTGAGGTCTGCTTTGACCGCCAAGGTGGCAGAGGACTCATTCTACGACGCAATTGAAGAACCGAACCGACGAAGCAAGCTGGCGTAGTTCGCAGGAGGACAAGTGGCCACTCTCTACGAGTCTAATGATCACACCAAGATAGGGAACTCCAAGCGAAGTTGTAGCAGGCGAATTGATGGATTTGGAAGAGGAATCGAATGGCCATGAGCTTGAATGGCTTTAAAGCCATGCACAGACCAACAAAAGGAACAATCGACACCCACACCCACATGGAAGAATGGGGAAAGCAGATAGAGAAAGCAAAAAGCAGTAAGAAGATAGAGGGCTGAGCTGACCAAAGGCAGCGTCGAGCACCAGAGGGCTTGAGAAATTCAAGCCGTCTCTGAAGGAGATCTTTCAGGACCGAGCACCACATTGGGCTCCTTCCATTGTAGACCCGATAGGTCAAAAAGTTGGTAAGGTCGAGAGTCTGTGTACTCCAGTGGCTTGGGGAATCCAAGAACCACCCTGCCAAGCTATCCTGTGATAGGAGACTCATATTGAGCTCCTTCTTTGTAATTCTTTGCTTTAAGACACAAATAAAAAAAGGCCACCACTGAAAGCTGGACCAGAGACATAGCCCTGGAGGATGGGGTGAAATCCTTATTAATTTTTTGTGTTTTTATATTTGCTTACTTTGTTTCTCTGCTGTCTTTCATTTGAAGTGTCTATGTATTTGAAATTTGATCGGTCTGTTGCTTAAATAATCTAGACACACACACTAGCACATGAGTCTGTAATACCTCTATTTACTAATTCTTAACTGAAATCACTCATAGGGTGATTATCAGATCAAGTGGTATCATAGCTTTCGGCTGTAAGGTTAGACAAGCTTGTGTTGGTTTAGCTGTTGAATTCTTACTAGATTAAAGCTCAAATTAGGAGAAGGAGAGTTGGTCGAAACTAATCCTGAAATTGGGAGAGTCTATCCTCGGAAGACCATGTCAGAGGAAGTTTTTGTGGGGCCAGACCCTCAATTCATAGAGAGTTTCCTAGCTATAAAGTCTATGGTAGAAGAAATGTATAGGGATTTTAGAAAGCATAAGGATGAAGATTCATCAGGTTCTAAACAAGATAAAAAAGAAGATGAGTCTCATTCCCATGACCACTCAAAAGGAAAAGGGAAAGAGGAAAACTTTCTCACACCTCCTAATAGCCCTGTGCATAATAAGAAAGCATCTTTGATTAAGCTAAATGTTAAATTTGACTTGCCTATATATGATGGAGAGCTAAATGCTGAAAAGTTGGACAATTGGATTAGACAAATTGATGTGTATTGCAGAGTGCAGAACATCGACTCAGACAAGAGAAAAATTCAGCTGGCAAGCCTACGTCTAGGAGGCACTACCTTGGTTTGGTGGGAAGGCAGAAGCCAAGCTGACATGAAAAGACATGGTAAGACTATCTCTTTCTGGAGTGAATTTGTTTCTGCCATCAAGAAGCAATTCTATCCATTGGCCTACATGCAACAAGCCATGATGACTTGGAAAACTCTTCAAGAGTTGAAAAGGAAAAGTGTTCAAGGGTACACTCAAGAATTTAGAAAGAGACCGTTGATTCTAGGGATCTCATTAGACTCACCAGAGACTCTTTTGAGGTACATTGGTGGTCTACAAAGCTACATGAGGCATACCATCCTCATGTTTAATCCCACTAGTATAGATGAGGTATCTGTACAAGCTACTCATCTAGAGGCTAGAGGAAAGAATGGAAATCCAGAAGTTGGGGGACCATCCCAACCCACTGCAAGTAAGAGCAAAGAGAAAAGAAAGCAGAAGTGGAAAGCAAGGAAGGCTAACACTGCACAGAAAAGCAAAGCTTCATGCACTCACTATAAAAAAGGTGGGCATGATGATGAGCACTGTTGGATTTTGCATCCAAAGCTGAGACCTAAGAAGTCCGAGGGAAAGAAAAAGAAGGCTGTTGCAACTATTAAGAAAGATTTGGGGTCAGACTCGAGAGATGGAACAATCATTGCAGCCACAGATATAAAAGGTAAGAATTCTGAAGCATCTACTAGTAATTTTGCTCAATCTGTTATTGATGAAGAACAGGAGAGAAAAAAACATGAGCTTTCCCATATTCGAGTTGTTTCCAAATATCAAAAGATTGATACTTTGTTTGATAGTGGCTCACAAGTAAATTTGATTTCTGAAGCAATTGTAAAAGAATTGGGATTAGCAACTACACCTCACAAGAAACCATACCCATTAGGATGGCTGAATGATAAAGCACAACTACAAGTGACTAGAAAGTGAAAAGTCAAGTTTTCTTTTGGGTCAGCATTTGTAGATGAGGTTGAGTTAGACATAATTCCTTTGGATATATGTGGAATTGTTTTAGGGAGTCTTTACTTGTATGATAGAAAAGCTATTTTCTATAGAGCTGAGAACAAGTATCTACTTGTTAAAGATGGAATCAAATACTTTGTGAGAGCTCATAAGCTCAAGAATAATTATACTTTCATAAACTCAAGGCAGATGAAAAGAATAATAAATTCATGCAAACAATTCTTACTAATGGTTGTAAAGGAAAAAAAACCTGATAAAACCAATTTATTTGAGGGCTGTAATGCTAAGCAGCAAGTTGATATAAAAAAGATGGTTTCAAAGTATGATGTCCTGTTTCAAGAACCTAAAGGTCTGCCACCCAAAAAGGAAATAGTACATGATATTATTTTGCAGCAAGATGTTCCATTGCGTAACATTGGAATGTACATGTTGTCTGCTTTAGAGAATGCTGAAATCAAGAAGTAGGTGCAGGAGTTGCTCGAGAAGGGGTTCATTAGGCCTAGCACATCACCATGTGGGTCACCAATCATTTTGGTGAGAAAGAAAGATGGCTCATGGAGAATGTGCATTGACTACCGAGCACTGAATAAGATAACAATAAAAAATTGTTATCCCCTTCCTCACATAGATGATCTTTTAGATCAATTTAAGGAAGCTGTTTATTTTACCGCACTGGACTTGCACAGTTGATACCATCAGGTCAGAGTTGCAGAGCAAGAAGCATGGAAGACTGCTTTCAAAACAAAGCAGAGATTGCATGAGTGGTTGGTTATGCCTTTTGGCTTGACCAATGCCCCTGCTACTTTCATGAGATTAATGAATGATGTACTCAGACCTTTTCTTGATGATTTTGTTATTGTATATCTGGATGACATTATGATTTTTAGTAAAACGTGGAAGGAACACTTAAATCATGTTAAGAAGACATTACATGTTTTGAGAAGATAAAAAATTTATGTTAAACTCTCAAAATGTGAATTTGGTAAAACATCTCTAAATTATTTGGGTCATATAGTAGGAGGTGGTGAATTGAAAATAGATCCATCTAAAGTGGCAGCCATTGTAAACTAGCCTAAACCCAGGTCTGCTACAGAAGTGAGAAGCTTCTTCGGAGAAGCAAAATATTGGAGGAAGTTCATCTCTAACTTTTCCTCAGTTGCAGCTCCCTTACATGCTTTGACAAGATTGAACAAGGTGTTTCAGTGGGGAGGCAAACATCAGAAAGCCTTCGACACCTTGAAAGAAAAGATTAGTATAACACCTGTACTAGCATTGCCTGATCTACAAAGACCATTTGAGATCCAAGCAGATGCCAGTGACTATGCCATGGGAGCAGTGTTGACACAACATGGTAAACCCATATGTTATCATTATGAGACTTTTAATCCTGCAGTAGTTAACTATCCTACATATGATAAAGAATTGTATATATTAGTTCAGAGTGTGAAAAAGTGGAAACGTTACTTATTGGGAAAAGAGACAGTAATACATACCGGATCATCAACCACTTCAATATCTACACTCCCAAACTAAATTGCAGCAATAAAGGCACTACAAATGGATGGGTTTTCTATAACAGTTTCATTTAGTCATTAGATATAAAAATGGCATACATAACAATGTTGCAGACATGTTATTTAGACCCATTATAAATGCATCTACTATACTTTAGCATAATTCTATACTAAATGAGAGCTACATTGAACAATGTGCTCAAGATATAGACTTTAAAGATGTATATGCAACTTTGAGTCAAGGCAAAAAGGTAGAAGAATTGGATTATCATGTGAAGGATCAAATCTTATATCATTGTGGGAAAGTTTGCATTCCACAAACAGAGAGAGTAAAAATAATCAGAGAGGCACACACTTCTCTGATATCAAGTCACTTTGGGGTAAGGAAAACAGTTGCACAACTGCGAAGATTTTGTTATTGGCCAAAAATGAATGAGACAATTTCTAAATATGTGAGAGGGTGTACTATGTGTGTCAAAAGCAAGCCCAACAATAGAAAACTAGGCCTGTACACTCCATTATCAGTTCCTTCTCACCCTTGGGAAAGTGTGTCCATGGATTTTGTTGGGGGACTGCTTAAGTCTAGAAGAGGTCATGATTATCTGTATGTGGTTGTGGATAGGTTCAGCAAAATGTGCATTTTGATACTTTGTAATAAAGAGATTACAACTAAACAAACTGCAAAACTATTATTTGAACATGTATGGGTTCATTTTGGGTTACCCACTTCTATTGTATCTAATCGAGACACCCGATTTGTGGGGAAGTTTTGGTCAAGTCTGTAGGAATTGATGGACATCCAACTGAAGAAAAGCACAACTTTTCATCCACAAACTAATGGCCAGACAAAAGTAGTTAATAGGATAGTGATCCAGCTAGTCAGAGGATATTGCAGCAAACATCCCAAGCTTTGGGATGACCACTTGTGTTATGTGCAACACGCTTACAAGAGAGCAAAACATTCTTCTACGCAGAGATCTCCTTTTGAAACCTGTTTTGGTTTCACACCAAGGTCTCCTTTGGATTTTGTCTTTGGTAAGGATACCACCATTGATGGACACAGTGATGTGTACAAGGCAACTAGGTTCATTGAACAGATCCAAGAGATCCACCAGGTAGTATAGGAACAACTGGAAAGGAGCCAAGCCAAATACAAGGCAAGACATGACAAGCATCAGGTGGAGCATAGTTTCCAAGTTGGTGACCAGGTCTGGCTGTATATCAGCAAGGACAAGATGCAAGGCGAAGGTAAAAAACTAAAGCCTATCAGGTATGGACCCTTCAAGATACTTGAGAGGATCGATGAAAATGCTTTCCGCCTTGATCTACCAGCTTACATGCACATCTACTCAGTCGTAAATGTAGATTGCTTGAGATTGTTTGAACCTTCAATGATTGAGGATCCTGAAGAACAAATTCAATTGCCTTCTATTGATGACCTGTTACCTAAATATCTAAATGAATTGCAGGAAGACACAGTCTTGGATAGGAAGGTGAAGACAACATGCAGAGGAGATGTTGAGTACCTTAGAATTGGACTCAAAGGTTCGAAGCCGAGTAGTGCAAAATGGATTGAGATTGGACACGTGAGACAATAGTACCCTCACTTTGTCGATGCTTGAAAAAACCAAGTTTTGGTGGTCCAAAAGCTTTTCAATGAGAAGGCCATGATCCGAATTGGATCCATAAAGAATGATCAAAAGAGACATGGCTATACCAGGTCCAGACAGACTTAAAAAAACTAAGAGTAGCGATCAAAAACACCTCTAAAATAGTGGCAGTTGGCAGTCAGCATGGAACGACGAGGACCTCGAGCAAAGCGCGCTGACCGAGGCCCATGGCAACTGCGTGGGAGGCGAAATTAGCCCCTGGGAAGCTCGGATCAGGAAACGTAGGGAGCTTTTGATGCATGATTAATCACACATCGCTGGGCAAAAAACCTCGAAAAGGAGGAGCCCCAAGCACTCGGTTGCATGGGAGCCAGGAAAAGTGTGGGAAAAAGGCTAAAGGCTAAGGCAGACCCGTGCTCTAAAAACCGGCGGTATTCATCAGGGGCATCCTTGGGCGGTAAGCAGATTTGGTGAAAATGAAGCGATTCTAGTTAGCACCCAATGCATGGCAAGCAGAGGAGAGAGAAAACCACCACTCATCGCACGGTAACGGTCGAACAAGTCAACCGCGTGAAATGAGTGGATGGCATTAGATCTGGGGGATCCAGATCTAACGGTTGATATCACATCTGACGGTAAGACCGGATGTAACGAGAGATTAAGCCGCGGTTTAGAATAATTTGAGGTCCGCTTTGACCGCCAAGGTGGCGGAGGACTCATTCCATGACATAACTGAAGAACCAAACCGACGAAGCAAGCTGGCGCAGTTCGCAGGAGGACAAGTGGCCACTCCTTGCGAGTCTGATGATGACGTTGAGACAAGGAACTTCAAAGTGAAGCTGTAGCAGGGGAAACGACAGTTGGAAGAGGAATTGAATGGACATGAGATCGAATGGCTTTAAATCCATGCATAGACCAGCAGAAGGAACAAACGACACCCACACCCACACGAAAGAATGGAGAAAGTAGACAGAGAAAGAAAAAAGCAGTAAAAAGACAGAGGGCCGAGCTGACCAAAGGCAACTTCGAGCACTAGAGGGCTTGAGAAATTTGAGCCATCGCTGAAGGGGATCTGTCAGGACCGAGCACCACATTGGGCTCTTTCCATTGTAGACCCGAGAGGTCAAAAAGCTGGTAAGGCCGAGAGTCTGTGTACTCCAGTGGCTTGAGGAATCCAAGAACCACCCTGCCAAGCTATCATGTGATAGGAGACTCATATTGAGCTCCTTTTTTTTAATTCTCTGCTTTAAGACACATAAAAAAAAGGCCACCACTAAAAGCTAGACTAAAGACGTAGCCCTGGAGGATAGGGTGAACACCTTGTTAATTTCTTGTGTTTTTATATTTGCTCACTTTGTTTCTTTGCTTTCTTCCATTTCAAGTGTCTATGTATTTGCAATCTGATCGATTCGTTGCTTAAATAACCTAGACACACACACCAGCACATGAGTCTGTAATACCTCCATTTAATAATTCTTAACTGAAAACACTCATAGGGTGATTATCAGATCACTTACTGTTCTGAATGTGTCATTCAATTCTGGGTAGTGACCTCGGCTCTAGGCTTGAAAAAGTGACTCAAATCCGGGGGATGTTGGCACAACTGAGCAAAATAGTCCTTGGACACTGACATGCTTTGTTACAAGAGCGTATAGAGCCTCCTAGACGCTCGTAGACCTATAACATGGGAGTGTATGGGGGTCAAGTGGTCCAAAATATTAGTGGGACCCAGGGGGTTGGTTGGAAGAAATGTTGGGATGGTTCCTAAAGGTCCTAATGCTGATGTTGAAGGTATGTATGGTGTGTTTTCATCAGTTCCACTTCTTTAGCATAACTTAGGAGGCCAAATCATATCATAATGGCATCTTGTCGCATGTTTACCCCAATTGGCTGGTTACTTGGGTAGATGTGGGAGGAGGGTGTTTCAGAGTGATATCAAAGCATGGTTCAGCCTTAAAACTAGATGGGTTAGGTGTGTTGTTCATGCATTCATGTCAGTTGCATATGTGTCTCTTATGCTTGTATTCCATGTGATTGTTGGATTTGCATGGTGTTGATCATGGTTGTAGTGATGTCGCCATATGGAAGTTGATGGTGTTGTTGTGGAATGCATCATTATTAGTGTATGACTAGTTACACATTATTATACGTCGTTTACATGTATTGTCCTTGTATGTTTGGTTGCATGTTCCTAGCTGTTGTTACACGTATTGTTTGTTCATGAATGATTATATGTGTTTATGCGTGTGTGGACCATGGTTATGCTTGTGTGTTGTCCACATGTATGTTGTTGTATCATCTACATTTACGGTTGTGCATTTTCCATGTACATTGGTACTGTTGATGTCATCATGCATGAGGTCATAGTATGTGTGGTTGACATGGTCATGCATCGGTGACTCAACTCTAGCTAAAATGATGGTTGCATGGTTTTATGTTTATGTGTTATGTTTCTATATGATGTCATGATTATGTTATACATGTATCACGTTGATTTGTTGATCTTGCATACAAAGTCTCTTCCCCGAACTATACTAAGGTACGTTGGTTTATTGTGATTTGGTTTAGCTAACATAATATACCTTGCAGAAAGAAATATCAAATGGCTAGCAAGATGGTAGACTACAAAAACTCTGCCTATGGATAAGTTGAGTAGTATGGTGTTGGGAATTCTTCTTATTTGTGATGAGCCCCGGAATTGGGTAACTTATTGGGCTCATTTTGCATAGTTGTTCTTCGTCAATCCACCATTTTTCATAGTTCATGCATGTTTTTTGAGTATATTTATGTTAATTGAATGAATAAGGATAGTCACTTGACCAAGGAGGCTAACATGTTGTTAATGCATATTTTTGGACGAATTTTGGGACCAAGGCCAAGCAATTATGAGCGAAATGAAAGCCAAGCATGAAGGAACAAGGGTGAGGATTCGTAGGAAGGGTGTCTCTTGCATTAAATGGCCCTTCCTCTAAATCTCCACCCTCAACTCGGAGCTCAGCAGGCCACCAAAAAGAATCCTAAAGGCAGCCAAGCAGCTTTGGGAAAAGTGACTGTTTACTGGTAATTTGAACAGCCGAGCCCCTTGAGTCAAGGAGGGCTGCTGAGGACCCTCATAGTGCATAAATAGGAAGGCTTTCAACCTTCATAGGTTACTTTTTGGACGGTTGTTATTTTTCACTAAAGTGTTGTTATTTTCTCAGCTCATTTTGTAGCTACTGTTGTGTAACTTTCTTGTGAACATGGTTATTTTTGAGTAATGGGAAGCAACTTTATTTGGCATCAGTTCTGAGTTTCCTTAGGAGCCTATAGCTCTTGGGGTTGGGCCCAACCCAAGTGCCAAGGCTTCCTTTGTGTATTTTTATTTGCTTTTTATGTCTCTGCAAAATAATTTATGTTAAGTAGATTAACATCTTGCTGGTTACTTAGGTCATTATTGATGATTAGAAAGGTTTTTCAAGTTCAGATTGAGTTGATAGGTTAATAATAGGGAAGATCTTCAGAAAAAGGCCATCAAGCACCTCTGATCTCACCTCTCCCTTAGTGGGATCGTGAGCTGGGACAAAGGTGACCTTGCTGCCAACAAAAACATTGTCTTTGCTTCACCATGCAATTATTAGTGTTATATTTTCATTTTCCGAAGTTGATATCAGTTGTGGTTGCATGCTTAGGTTCATGACTGCTTAGTTGCATAGTTACTTCACATGATTTTGTTGCAAATAGGCTTCTGTTCATTTCCTTTGCTGTTATCTAGGTCAGATTAGGTCAAAGTAATTAAGTCCTTGATTTTCCAAGTCTTCATTTGTCTAATTCGAAAAATGACTTGCAGAGCACCTGTAGTACTTCTTCATTTGCTCGTACTCCAACAATCCCGCCTGCTCCATCCTCCAACCCGGATTCCTGCCTCACGTTTTCCATTTGCTCACTTTTCCCTAATTCCAATATTTTGTGTGACATTGCTCCACTCCTCCTTGAACAAATCCAACCATCCTCGCCACTCCTCAGCTCCATTCACCAAGCCCTAGACCTCCTCACACCCTTATATCCCCTCCATACCCACTCCTTCTTTCTTCCTCCATCCATCCTCCAAAACTCCATTTCTGAACATCCTGTAGAAAATTACAGACATCCTGTAGAAATTCGAGAACATCTTGTAGAACCCATGTAGACTTCCTGCAGAAGCTCACAACATCAGTTTCTTGATAGCTAAACTTTGTGGAACTCTCTGGAAGGGTGTTAGGGACCCCTTAGGCCCTATATGAACCTCCCAGACCTCCTGCAAGCATTTCCTCTTGCCAATCCACCTCTGCATCGTCAAAAACAGTTAAATCACATGCATGATAATTCTGACAACTTATTCAAAAATACAAAAAGATGTTTTCCTCAGATTTTACCATAGAAGTAGATTAGACACATGCATTTTACCTTCCTAGAAGTCAATGGAATCTCTCCCAGTAGCTTGCCTCCTCTTTCTTGCATCAGTAGGGCTAGCTGGTAAAGTTAGGGTTTGCTAGGGTTTGCATTTTCTTTCAAGATTTTCAGTTTCTTTCCACAAGTAGATTAGCTTCCTTCGAGTTAGCTTCCATCCACCAGTTAAAAAGCTTCTTCTCAGAGCTCATAGAAGTTGGCTTAAGCCTCTAGCGGACTTGCGCTAGTTGACCAAGTGACAGCTGTGGCAAGAGCTAGTACTTGTGCATACATCACCATCGCTTCCAAGTTTGTTACGAACTACCAGGTCGATAAAAGTAAAGAAGGGAGTCCCAGGAGTTGCAGTATTATTGCTGCAATACTGGAGCCCACCATTCTTTTTGGCGCCATTGCCGGGGAAACGTCAGAGTATTTGTGATTGCTGCTTTTCTTCTATTTTCTATTACCACCTTCTGCTAAGTAGTTTATTTCATTTCCATTCTGCAATTTCATTTCCGCAAAAGCAGATTAGACATTTCCTGTTTTCATTTCATTTCTGCAAGCGTAGATTAGATATTTCCTGCTTTCGTAGATTAGCATTTCAATTCCACAATTTCAATTCTGCAAGCATAGAGTAGCATTCCAATTTCGCAATTTCAATTTTGCAAGCGTAGCCTAGCATTTCATTCCTGCAATTTCATTTTAGCAAAATAGATTAGTCCTTTCCTGCTTTCATTTCATTTCCACATTTTCATTTCAGCAAGATAGATTTTAGTTAGTTGCAATTCAATCTCTTTCAGTTTTACAGGTACAAGCAGAGAAAAAAACAAAAAGCAGCCAAAAATCTTTCATTTCATATCTAGTAGGAACAAAGACAATACCGGAAAATTCTTACCACATCACTGAGTCACCCTTCTCTCTTCTTTAGTGGCCGTGATCCAGAAAAACCTATAGGTGAACCTCCAGAGATATACAAAGATCCTATAATAGAAGAAGAGCAAGAGAACATTCCTCTCGAGACTATGGCTGAATATAGAAACGGTATAGGAGATAACGAGAGAATAAAAGGTGCCTTTCCCATCCGAGAGACCAATGGGGACATGAAAATGAAGAACATAAGCCCCTCTTCCTTACCTCATTTCCATGGATTGACCACTGAAGACCCTGATACCTTCCTGTTTGAGTTTGTTGTTCTTTGTCGAACTTATGACTATGTCGAGGACGAACAAAAGTTGAAGCTCTTCCCTTCTACCCTCAAGGATGTAGCACCATGCTGGTTCATGGGGTTACCTGGAAATAGTATCACCACTTGGGCTCAGATGCAACAAGCCTTTAACAATAAATACCGGGACTACTGTAGGTCAAAAGAAACAAAGGGAGAAATCTTTCGGATGACCATGGGAAATGATGAGTCTTTAGAAGACTACGAGGAAAGGTTCCAACTTAGTTATAAACGGGCCAGGTGCACACTTGACCCTGAATCTTTGAAGCCGGTTCTGCTCCGAGGAGTCCCTGAAGACCTGCTAGATACCCTTCATTTGCTAGCTGGAGGAGACATCTACCAACTACCTTATGAGGACATAAAGACTGTGTTTAGAAACCATTCTAGGGCAGCCCGGAAAAGAGGTAGGGGGAATCCACTTTCAGCTAATACCACCTTCTTCAAGCATGAGTTTGCTAATCAGATGGAAGACCTCAAGAGTGAGATGAGACTGACCATTGCCATGCAACTTGATACTTTCCGAATCCAACAAAAGAAAGAGGAAGTTGAGAAGGCTTTGGCCATTTTCTGTCCTAGATGTATGAGGAAGCGCCCTAAGAACGAGTGTCCATTGCACTCAGTAGAGGTGTGTTTCGTTTGTGAGGAAGACCACCCCACAAACCAATGCCCAACCTTGCCCGGATTTAAAGCTATGTACCAGGGGACTGAGGCTACCACTGAACCTCTCTACTTCCTCAACCAAAGGAGGCCGCATGGGCCCAGACCTTACCAGCAGGGGATGCAAGGGACATCCCAAGCTTATTATAGCCCCAACCAATCCGCTCATATACCTTCTTGGGGTCCCACTGCTCATCCTTCTTGGTCCGCACCTCCTCCGTGATCTTACCCATCTCCATACCATACTCAACCTACTGCTCATTCGTTTCCCTCACATGTCCAGCCACAGCCTCAGTGGAATGCACCTCAGTAGGGGTGAAGGCCCCAATACAACTCTCTTCCCGCCATTCTGCCTCTACCACCTGCTCAACCACAACCATTAGCTCCTGCTCCTCCAAGACAACCCCAGATGCCTGCCCAACTGAACCCGAACCCCAACAACAGACAAACCCAACAAGTATACACTAGGGAGAAAACATGCCCTACCTATGTTGTGGAGATCTAGGAGATCAACCTACGATCTGGGAAGGTCCTTCCATACCGCCAACTTCCTCCCCCGGAGGATGAGGAAGAAAAACAGGAAAGTGAACCCAAAGCCAATCCACCCTTTCCTGAGCAACTAACAGTAACCACGCAACCAAAACCAGAGGAGACTAAACTTCTGGGAGAACTTAAGTTGTTGTGTGTGAAAATACCACTTCTCCAGGCCATAAAAGATGTACCAATATACAACAAATTGATCAAGGAGAAGTGTTTCAGGCACTCAGGCAGGCGCAAGAGAGATGCCCAGACTATCAATGTCATAGGAAAACTGTCTGATCTAATGTTGGGGCAAGTGATTTGTCCAAAATATTTGGACCCTGGGAGTCCTATAGTGGATGTCCACATCAATGGCACCATAATCCCCCACACCTTGATTGATATAGGGGCTGCCATTAATGTGATGACCAGGGACACTATGCTTAAATTCAACCTTCAGAGTTCCTTAAGAAAGACCTCGACAATAATGCAGTTAACAGACTGCTCCACCGTGACTCCCAAAGGGATTGTGGGAGATGTCCTGGTCTCTGTTGACTCTTGGGAGTACCATGTGGACTTCTTGGTCCTTCAACCAAAGGAAAAACTCACTGGATACCCCCTGATTTTGGGAAGGCCTTGGTTAGCTACTGTGGATGCTTACATTAGTTGTCGAGCTGGAAGCATGACCATCAAGAATGGGCCTACGTCAAAGCAGCTAGTTCTCTATCCTCCTCTACAACCTCTGCTAGAACATGACTTACCACTCTAGTTGGAAGAGGGAGATGAGGATGAGGTCTACTCTGCACCTTTGTGCACAGTGGAAGCCACCGGGGGAGGCCCTCAAACCGAGGATGACTTGATTGAGAATTTGATCCAAAACCCACCTCCTGATGCACTGTCATTAGCGGAGTTGATGGAAGATACCCAAGCTAGTGCTTTAGTGAACCTCTGTGTGACTGATCCAACCTCTCTTAGAGTCAAGAGTGTGGAATTTGGCCCCAAAAGAACCTTAAAGATCAGCTCCTCCCTATCTCCTTCCCAGGAGAAGGAGTTGAGTAGCTTATTGAACAATCATTTGGATGATTTCACTTGGAGCTATAGGGAGATGAAAGGAGTCCACACTTCGGTCTGTACCCATCACATCTACATTAAAGAGGATTGTAAACCAGTTAGGCAGCCTCAGAGGAGAATGAATCCAGCCCTTAAAGACATTAATCCGGATTTAAACAGGAACACAATAAAATACAGAGATAACTATAAAGACAAATATGTAGCAGAAATGATACTTCATTTCATTATTGTAAAATACTGAAATATGCTTACAAACTAAAGTGGAAATAAACCAGCTAGGGTGATGGTAGCTTATCTTTGAGAAGAGATGTGGCGACTACATGCCTCTGAACTGTTAAGGCTACATTGTGGCGGACAATTTGTCCTTTTAAAAAATGTGACTTGTTACTTATAGTATTTTTTAGTTACAATACCACGGGTCAATTCCATGGGTGAATGAATACCATGGGTGGATTTTACAATACCACGGGTGGATTCCATTTACCATACCATGGGTAAATTCCATGGGTTGATGAATAATATGGGTGGATGAGTACCATGGGTTGATGCCATTTTCCATTTGGATCATTCCTCCCTCCTTAAGAAACAATGGTCCCCATTGCGTAAAGTTCCCTCCTGTGAAGCCTTTGTTGAATATGAAGAGCCATTGAAGATAAGGGTTTTATGTGGTTAACCCAAAACCCTGATAAACGAAGATTCGAGGATAGAGATACCCTGTAATGCTTGTGACCAACTACGATTCTGACAGTTTGCGGCCTAGCAAATAGACTTCGATGACAAGGATTTTATGCGGTTGACCCATAACCGTGATGTTGGTTGTTGATGAAGTAGCAGGTGCCTACATAGCTTGGGGTGGGAGGGCACGTCTCCAAATAACCCAAGTCGAATGCTGCTATGTTGAAACTGATGAAGGTGAAGTAGGTGCCTACTAAAGTGGGGTGGGAGGGCACGTCTCCAATGGGAACCCACTCCGAATGCTGTTCCAAAATTAAAATGGACATAACTCAGCCAATATAACTCAGAATATTTATTATAACCTGTTTTTGGAAGAAGAAGGATCATTTTGCATCTTCCCATGAGTTGGAAATCCTTATCTATACACTCTGAGATCTTAGATTGACGCTGCAACAGTTCCGCCGTCACAAAAATTCTGATAAAATAGATGATTTAAATCAATGATATCTCCCACATCCGAACTCAGATTCGACCCATTTTTTTTTTTTTAAATTGGTTGATTTTTCAAGAGGAATCCAGATCTGGTATTTGTTTTTGTAAATTTTGTACCAAATGTTTCAGATCTAATCTGCAAAGTCGCCGCCCAAAAAAAATTCTTGCAAAAAAATGAAAAAAGAAAAATTATTCCTGCTTGACCCAAGAAAGTGCTCTATGGAGGTTGTAGCACATGCCTGAAGTTTGTTGAATATTGCTACAAAATTTGAAACTGAAATATGCATGAAACCCTCATTCCCATGGAATCGTAACCTGCTCTGATACCACTGATCCAGATTTAAATAGGAACGCAATAAAATACAGAGATAACCATAAAGACAGATATGCAGCGGAAATAATACTACATTTAATTACTGTAAAATACTGAAATATGCTTACAAACCAAAGTGGAAATAAACCAGCTAGGGCAATGGTAGCTTATCTCTGAGAAGAGATTGGTAGCTACATGCCTCTAAACTATCAAGGCTACATCGTGGCAGACAATCTATCCTTTTACAAAATGTGACTTGTTACTTATAGTATTTTTCAGTTACAATACCACGGGTCAATTCCATGGGTGAATGAATACCATGGGTGGATTTTACAATACCACGGGCGGATGCCATTTACAATACCATGGGTAATTCCATGGGTTGATGAATAATATGGGTGGATGAGTACCATGGGTTGATGCCATTTTCCATTCGGATCAGACATCGTCAAGGAAGAGTTGCAAAATTTATTGGATAGGATTCATCTACCCCATCTTCGACAGTGAGTGGGTCTCGCCTCTAGTGCTTGTGCCCAAGAAAAATGGGAAGTGGAGAATCTGTGTAGATTATCGAGAACTTAACAAAGCCACCAAGAAGGACCATTTCCCTTTGCTTTTCATAGATCAAGTGTTGGATGCACTGGCATGAAAGAAGTTATTCTCTTTCCTAGATGGGTTTAGCGGGTATAATTAGATCCAAATCAGCCCGGAAGACCAAGATAAGACCACCTTCACTTGTCCATGGGGTACCTTTGCCTACCGGGTCCTTCCCTTTGGGCTATGCAACGCTCCTGCCACTTTCCAGAGAGCAGTATTGAGCATATTTGCTGAACTGGTTCACGATTCAGTGGAAATCTATATGGATGACTTTACTCCTTATGGGTCCAACTTCCAAGAAGCATTGACTAACCTGGGAAAAGTTTTAACCAAGTGTATTGAGATGAACCTGTCCCTCAGTCCCGAAAAATGTGAATTCCTGATGACTGAAGGGGTTGTGTTAGGTTATACCATTTCTCAGCAAGGATTACAGGTGGATCCTAACAAAATTTCTCTCATCCAAAAGGTTCCACCTCCTCAAAAGGTAAGAGATGTTCGGAGTTTTCTAGGCTTAGCAGGATATTATAGAAGATTCATTAAATATTTCAGTAAGCTAGCCTCGCCATTGTTTGGCCTCTTAGGGAAAGATGTTGAGTTTAAATGGACCGACGACTGTCAAGGGGCTCTGGATGAGTTGAAAGATAAACTGGTGTCCATCTCGATCTTGAGAGGTCCAAACTGGGCCCTACCTTTCCACATCCACACTGATGCCTCGAACAAAGCCATAGCGGTAGCCTTAGGACAAGTTGAGGAGAAACTACCATATGCCATATACTTTGTCAGCAAAAACCTGTCCAAGGCAGAATTGAACTATACTGTAACCGAAAAAGAATTCCTGGCTGGGGTTCATTCCCTAAACAAGTTCAGACACTACATCACTGGTTATCAAACGTTCGTATACACTGATCATGCTGCGATTAGATATTTAATGAATAAGCCTGATGTAAATGCTCGTATCATTAGATGGTTACTTTTGTTGCAGCAGTTTGATTTGACTATTGTCGACAAGCCAGGTAAGGAAAATGTTGTTGCTGACTTCCTATCTAGAATGGATTTGCCTGTAGGTGAAAAAGGGACAGTGGATGACCAGATGCCAGATGAACACCTATTTGCTATCTCAGTACTCTCTCCATGGTTTTCTAGTTTAGCAAATTACTTGGTCTCAACGCAGTTCCCTTCGCACCTATCCTCAAAGGAGAAGAGCAGAATTGTGAGGAAGAGTGCCCCATTCACTTGGATCGGGGGCAACCTATTTAAACTTGGCCCAGACCAGATCTTGAGGTGTTGTGTTAGGGAGGAGGAAGTCTTTGACATCCTCCTAACCTGTCACGATGGGCCCTGTGGAGGCCACTTTGCAGCAAAAAGGACTGCCTTCAAAATTCTACAGGCAGGCTACTATTGGCCTACTCTTCATCAAGATGTCAGAAATTACATCAGCCAGTGTGACCGATGTCAAAGGATGAGGAAACCGACTCCAAAGGATGAAATGCCCCTCCAACCTCAAGTGACCTTCAAGCCATTTGAGAAGTGAGGCATGGATTTTGTGGGTCCTATCAACCCTCCTTCAAAGCAAAGGTCTTACATCATTGTGTGCACCGACTACCTGACAAAGTGGGCAGAAACAAAGGCAATCAAGGTAGCAACGGAAGAAAAAGTGGCTGAATTTTTAAGGGAAAATATCTTCTACAAGTTTGGCTACACAAGAGAGTTAGTCACCGATCAAGGATGTCAGTTCACCTCTAACCTGATTGAAGACCTGCTCGCTCATCACAAGATCAAGCACAGAACTTCCACCCCGTATCACCCACAAGCAAATGGGCAAGTGGAAGTCACTAATAGAGTGTTGGAAGAGATTTTGACTAAGGTGGTGAGCAACAATAGAAAGGATTGGGCAGATCGCCTGGTTTAGGACACCTAGGCCTACAACACCACTTGGAAAACTACAACAGGTTTCACACCTTATGATCTGGTCTACGGGAAGAAAGATTTGTTGTCCATAGAGTTCAAGTACAACACATTGAGAGTGGCAGCTCAGCTGGACTTAGATCTCAGCCATGCTCAACGGGAAAGATTACTGCAGCTGAATGGATTAGATGAACAGAGAATGCAGGCCCTCCTCCACTCAGAAGTAGTTCAACTCCAGAGGAAGATATGACATGACCGGCACCTTAATGAAAAGCAATTCTAGCCAGGAGATTGGGCACTACTGTATGACTCAAGATACAAGGATTTCAAAGGGAAGTTGAGGACAAGATGGTTAGGACCATACACAGTCGAAAGATGCAATGACAATGGTTCAGTCCTTATCAGGACCATTGATGAAGAAGCCATCTCCATGCTTCTCAATGGGCATCGATTGAAAATCTATAGGAAACCCCTTTCGAGGCAGGAGTTCATTGAAACTTTGGACAAATCAGTGTTGGTAGTGGAGCAGAGCCCTGTCCCTATTCCACCCACACTTTCATCATTAAAAAAAAAAAAAAAAATAAATAAAATAAATAAAAAAATAAAAAAAAAATAATAATAATAAATTAATAATATAAATAAATAAATAATAAATAAAATAAAAATAAAAATAAATTAAATAAATAAAATAAAATGGAATAAAAATATCCTTGGGTGAAAACCTCTTCGAGGCGCCCAGGGCAGACAGTGAGGGTGAAAACCTCATGGAGGCGCCCCAACTGTCTCTCACAAAAAAAAAACAGGCCTAATCTCTGTGAAATAGTTGCAGGTTGCAGGGGATACATTGTAGGTAAGGAGGGTCGCGAAAAACAAGGATAGGGGTCTGTACCAGGCTACAGGACATCCCTACAGACACTCCCTCCATGACCACTTGCCTTTCCTAGGATTTGATCACATTCGGGTCGAGATTCCACCTTCCACAGGAAGTTCTGGGCTTTCTACAGGAAGTTCTGTATTTCTACAGGAAACATCCTGTAGAACCTTCAGGCGAGCCAAACTCTATTTTGGAAGGGAATCTGAAGGTTGGACTCTATTTGTTAGGCCTGCAGCCACCCCTGTTTCCACCCATCACCATATGGCACCCTGTTCCATCTCTTTACACCTCTGCCACCCACCTGGTTATGTGTTCTTGCACAGTCATACAAGAAACCTTGTTTTCCTCAGATTGACAAACTACAATTTTTAGTGACAAATCAAATAACAAAGTCATGCTCACCCTACCTGTCCAAGCTCCATCTAGACTCTGCATCAACGAATCCCTCGTCAGCAATATAGCCCTGCTCATTTAGCCTGCATCCCAGGAGGAGAAGCAGCTACAAGACATCCTACAGGAATCCTGTAGCAGTTGATCCCTCTGGAACACATACTCTAGAGGCAGGGACAGTCGAAATCAACACAGGGAACATGTAAAAGGCTCCTCTTGGACGTGAGAACATCCTTGGCAGTCGAAACCAAACAGAACCTGTGCATGCAGCATTGACAACCGAAGGATCGGGTTCCAAAACCCATGCATACAGCATCAACAAATGAAGGAATGGGTTCTAACACCCGTGCATGAGGCAGCAGCAGGCAAAGCAGTGGTTCCAAGACCCAAAGTCTGCATAACGCGTCCATGGCCACGCAGGTAAGTGTCTAAACTCATTCGTCAATTGCATAAACTATATTTCGAAAACTGCATGTCTGTGAAAATGGTTCGGATTGAACGGGATTGGTGGCCAGTTAACTGGCCACCCTTAGCCAGTTACATAGCTTCGTGGGATGGCCACCCTTAGCCAGTTACATAGCTTCGTGGGATCAGAACAAGCTCAGTTATGTTCAAAATTGCCGACGAGACGTGCAGCCGACACGTGTGGGGTGTCCAGTCGGGGAAAATCGTCGAGACTGGCAGTAGTGGCGGCAGTTAATGGTAGAGGGGAGGTGATGGCGGTCAGGTACACGCAGAGAAATGATGGTCGTGACGTTGGATTAACGGTTCGGTCCAGCCACGTCACCCCCTCGCCACGAATTGCGCCGTAATTAAAAAATGCTCGACTGAAGACTCTCACCACCCGCTGTTTATTTTCACTTGCAACGTCTTCGGCCGAAGTACGCGTCCTCTACTTCCAGAATATGTTAACCCGTCGTCCTCCACTGAGCTTTTCGACCTGTTTCAAAAATCTCCCACGTACCAGGCTCGTTCATAGGCGCAATGAGATCCTACAGAAGCTGGCAAGAGTTCTACAGGAAGAGGCTCCACAGGAAGTACGACACATTTTTCTGGAGCAAGAAAGCCTGGACTTTTCTTCGTTGAATTTGGAGTTCCGAGAGAGGTAGGCTCGAAAACACTCTTCCATGCATGGTATGTTTCGAAAAGGTGGTGAATTGAATTGTCTTGAATTGGAGAGTCAGAGACAAGTCTGCCTGTGAGTTGAAAATAGCAGTTTTCCTATGTGTTGCATAGAATTTCTCAGTCGTTTCTGCGTCAAAACTCTCCTCCACGGTTCCTGTTAACAAAATTCTCTTGTAGGAAAGATACGCAACTGTGAGGGCTAGCTTGTGTATGAAGAATGTGAATTTACATGGTTGTATGTATGCTGGGGATGAAAATTGAGCTCTATACTCTGTCTGGGGAAACCCAATTTTTCCTTTCATAAACGGACAGCCGAGTTTTGGGCAGCAACAACCTTAAAACTAGGGAATTGGTGCAAATTAAACACCCAAGAGATCCTTTCTTGAAGTCCAAAGGAGGAAACCATAAACAACATTCCCTTTAGAGCATAAAACAGAGCACTCTCACCATGCCAGGGGAGTTTATCAGGAAAGAACCCTCGGATCCCAGTAAATTGTGTGAGCATCCTGAGGTGGTGAACCTCTTCACTCGTGCCAATTGGATGACCTTTTGTGACAAAATTCAGGGTCATGACGATGAGATAATGGAGGAATTTTTAATGTCCCTACAAACTGAATCAAAGACCCAGGCCACAGTGAATTTCAGAGGGTTGACCCTAAAGCTTACCCCTGAGTTCATTAGTCGAGTTACTGGTTTGCCATTAGGGATACCTTGGAGCAAAGAAGAGAGGTCATTGGGCCAAGCAGCCAAGAAATCATTCTTTCTACCCGAGGAACATCCTGCAGAAGACAAGAATGGGGTCCAGAGAGCCAGCTTACATCCTCTTTGGAGCGAAATTAGTTTCCAAATCATGAAATACATTACCTGTGAAGGGAGGTTCAACATTGTCTACGGCTATCATTTCAGGTTGCTGAGTGAACTAAGAGATGGAATGGATTTACCTCAAGAAAAGAAGTTGAGTATCCCCTATTTTCTTCTGCAATCATTAATTGAATGTGGCACAAAATTGAAGGAAGGGACATCGGATCAATTAGCCCATCATGGGCTCATTAAACTTTTAGTGGAAGATGCCCTCCACACCTACATTGTCCCCCTCTCTTGGGAGATTTTCCGGAACATGCCCAGAGATGACGATATTCGAATTCTGGCCGAGGAGCTCACCTCATCCAGCAGTGAAGAAGGGGGACACACTAAAGCAGGAGAGAAAGCCAATGGTAAAGAAACACAGGGAAAACAGACATAAAAAGGACAGAAAGAGGAACGGGGAAAGGGCCAAATTGCTGAGCCTAAAACTGTGGGAGGAACAACGGCACAAACACCCAGGGAGAAATGATTGCAAAGTAGAGCAGAGAGGACTGAAAAAGTCCAAATAAAGGAGGGCACAGCCAAGGCAACCACACATAAATTAAAAGGAAAGACACACCCAGCCAAGCAGACCGAAACAATTGGCACAGGACTTTCTACAGGAAGCATGAAAACATTTGACACAGGACTTTCTAAAGGAAGCATGGAAACAGAGAAGCAAAGGGAGAAATCACCTGGGATTTTGGCCAGGGAGGCAGTAGCTGTGCTAGATTACTTAAGCACATCTCCAAAACAAAAAGGGAAGCGAAAAAGGGAGCCTTCCATGTACTTTAAGGTAAGAAGGAGCACGCAGATAAAAGCTGGCAGACCCCAGCCACAGTCAAAGGAGCCAATTACAATTGAGGACACTTCAGCTAAACAAAAGGAAAAGTCTCCTTCAAAGCAATCCATCACTTATGAACGAGGAAGCCCGAAAACGTCCACCTGGAGAGAAAGGATTAAAATGATGGACACAAAGACATCTCTACAGGAAGCTGAGACAGTTCTATAGGAAACGCTGGATAAGCTAAAGGAGACCGAGGAATTGGAAGAAAAGGCAGCTAAATCATCACAGGAGGAAGAAAATGTTGAGAACATTGTGGAACCAAGCCCCCAGCCTAGCTTGGGCTCCTACTATAACCTGTTAGAGGTCGAAAAGATAATTCCTCAAAAATTTGCGGTGCCACTTTTCTTTGCACTAGAAGAAGAGAGAGTGAGGACCCACACTTGGATGAAGATCGCCAAGTCCAAGGGTGTGGCAGACATAGGTCCCCTAGAAGAACAAATCAATGAGGCAAGAAAGGAATTGGCTATGGTAAGGCATGTGGAAAGCAGCCAGCGGGCCAAGCTATAGGAAGAAAACGAGCTACTAAAACAGCAGCTACAGCTACAGGGATACTATAAGGAAGACAAACCCCACATCTTGGGAGAACAGCGGCAACAGGAAAAGCTCACATCAGACAAAGAAACCCCTGATGAATAGCAGAGAAGAGATGGGCTGCAGGCTGAAATTGAGGCATTAACTAGACAACTACAAGAGAAGGAATTGCAAGTAGCATAAGAGATACAATCTCTAAGGCAACAGGTACAAGAGAAGGAGGCCCAACTGGCCTACATGGCCAGCTGGGCAGTAGAGGCCATGAAGTGTAGGCAACCTGCCAAATCATATGCCTTATACCTTAAGGATCAATGGTTGCAGTTCCAGATTAACACCTTGGCCCAAAGGGGCATCACTCCATTTCAAAACTACCATCAATTCATGGCTCTATGTGATAATAGTTCATCAAAGGACAAGGCCAAATTATCAGATTTCTACTTACACAACTTGGCCCTTCCCAACATGAATTTGTGGGACCCCAATGCTGTGGTAGGAGATGTGCAACTTATGGCCATGGCCTCTTGGCTAAATCATGAAGAAAAGAGAGCAGCAGAGGTCCGAAATATTATGGACAGGGAACTAAGGGAACCACTAATGATCAGAGCAGAGTCAAAGGATCCCTCAGCATTAATATATGCCCACCAGCACTTGGCCAATAACTCTCAGGCCCTACCAGATTACATTGAACGATAAGCTCAAGCCATACCCATTTTGAGGACATGGAAAGAATGTTGGGGGATAACTGCGTGCATGCTTGCACACGGAGGTGGAACACACTATCCCACGGCCTAAAAATAAGAGAGTACCACTCCCCAACAAGGATGAGGGAGGCCTTGGCGAGAGTACCCCTCTATAAACAGTCAATGCAACATCTGCAGGCCAAGTGGATCAGCCTCAAGTTCAGCCCTCCCTTGCTTTTGGGGCTGCTGGAAGGAGTCAAAGAAGAGGAGGAACACAGGCAGTGGGAAGAAGTGGAAAGGAAAGCAGGATTTCATGACCGTGAAGAAGATATCACCTCGGAGGCCTGGGATGTGAGAGAAACGGTCAAGGCAATCAAGGATGATGAGCTGGATTAGTTGCTTAGAGGATGAGCAACCCATTTAGCAGGGGGGTGATGATGAGCCCCAGAATTGGGTAATTTATTGGGCTCATTTTGCCTAACTGTTCTTCGTTAATCTACCATTTTTCATAGTTTATGCATGTTTTTTGAGTATATTTATGTTAGTTGAATGAATGAGAATAGTCACTTGACCAAGAAGGCTAACACATGGTTATTGCTATTTTTGGACAAAATTTGGACCAAGGCCAAGCAATCACGAGCCAGATGAAAGCCAAGCATGAAGGAACAAGGGTGAGAATTCGTAGGAAGGGTGTCTCCTACATTAAATGGACCCTTCCTCGAATTCTCTACCCTCAGCTCAGAGTTCAGCAGACCAGCGAAAAGGATTCCCGAGGGCAGCCGAGCAGTTTTGAGTAAAGTGACTGATCACTGGTAGTTTGAGCAGCCGAGCCTCTTGAGTTAAGGAGGGTTGTTGGAGACCCTCGTAGTGCATAAATAGGAAGGCTTCTAGCCTTCGTAGGTTACTTTTTGAACAATTGTATTTTTCACTATAGTGCTGTTAGTTTCTCAGCTCATTTTGTAGCTTCTGTTGTACAACTTTCTTTGTGACATGGTTATTTTTGAGTAATGTAAAGCAGCTTTATTTGGCATCAGTTATGAGCTTTTCTTAGGAGCCTGTAGCTCTTGGGGTTGGGCCCAACCCAAGTGTCAAGGCTTCCTTTATGTACTGCTATTTGTTTCTAGTGTTTTTGCAAAATAATTTCTGTTAAGTAGATTAAAATCTTGCTTGGTTACCTAGATCATTGTTGATGATTAAAAAGGATTTTCATGTTCAGATTGATTTGATAGGTTAATAACATAGAAGATCTTCAGAAAAAGGCTATCAAGCACCTCTGATCTCACCTCTCCCTCAGTGGGACCATGAGCTGGGACCAAGGTGTCCTTGCTGCCACCAAAAACATTGTCTTGCTTCATCATGCAATTATTAGTGTTAGATTCTCATTTGCAGAAGTTGATACCAGTTGTGGTTACATGCTCAGGTTCATGATTGCTTAGATTGCATAGCTATTTCACATGATTTCGTTGCAAATAAACTTCTGTTCATTTTCCTTACTGTTATTTAGGTTAGATTAGGTTAAAGTAGCTAGGTCCTTGATTTTCCAAGTTTTTGTGTGTTCAGTTTGAGGAATAACTTGCAGAGCACCTGTAATACCTCTCTATCTATTTGTACTCCATCAATCCACTTACTCCATCCTCTAACTCGGCTTCTTGCCTTACATTTACCACATTCTCTCTCTCGCTTCGCCCTAATTTCCATATTTTTGTGCAACATTGCTCTACCCCTCCTTGAACAAATCCAACCGTCCTCATCACTCCTCAGCTCCCTTCACCAAGTCCTGAACCTCCTCACACCCTTATCTCATCTCCATACCCACTTTTTCACCTTTCTTCCTCCATCAACCCTCCAAAATCCCCTTTCGGAACATCATGTAGAACATCATGTAGAAATTACAGAACATCCTGTAGAACCCCTACAGACTTCCTGTAGAAGCTCACGAAAGCGGTTTCTTGATATTCGAACACTATGAAACTCTCTGGAAGGGTGCTAGGGACCCCTTAAGCCCTCTTCTCACCTTCCCAACCTCCTGCAAGCATTTCCTTTCGCCAATCAACCTCTGCACATTCAAAACAGTTAAAGCACACACATGATAATTCTGACAACTTACTCAAAAATACAAAAAGATTTTTTTTTTTTTATTAATCAGATTTTACTGTAGAAGTAGCTTAGACAGATGCATTTTACCTTCCTAGAAGTCAATGGCATCTCTTTCAGTAGCTTTCATCCTCTTTCTTGCATCAGTAGGGCTAGCTGGTAAAATTAGGGTTTGCTAGGGTTTGCATTTCCTTTCAGCTTTTCAGTTTCTTTCTGCAAGTAGATTAGCCATCTTTGAGTTAGCTTTCGTCCATCAGTTAAAAAGCTTCTTCTAAGAGCTCATAGAAGTTGGCTTAAGCTCCTAGCGGACTTGTGCCAGCTGACCAAGTGACAGCCGCGGCAAGAGCTAGTACTTGTGCATACAGCATCGTCGCTTCCAAGTTTGTTACGAACTACCGGGTTGATAAAAGTAAAGAAGAGAGTCCCAAGAGTTGCAGCATTATCACTGCAATACTGGAGCCCACCACAAGGGGTGTCCCAAACTAGAGGGTTCAAGTGATTTCCATAGAATCTCCAATCATTGTGGCTTTTCAAACCCCTATTTGCTTAATTTATGTGAGACCTTATAAGACAAGAGGGGGTTTGGATTCATATAGTGATTTCTACTCCCCGTGCAAACTCAAAATCTCTTTATTTATCAATATCATATATGAACTTAACCACACCCCAATCCACCTCAATGGAAGGCAAAGTAAGCCTTGCCAAGCACATTAAACATGAATTTGAAAGAAATAGATTAAAAAATATATACACTAAATCCTTTCAATATAATTTTTATTAAACTATAACCCTTTATAATATATATTCTTTTCAAATACTAAGGAATTTTACTATTATGTAAATTTATATTAATTAATTATGACAACATGTTTTAACATAAACGTCTAAACAAGAATGAGAAATATTGAGACAATACACGAGTGCACAAATTAAAAGGAATACCAAATTTGTTGTAGTGAAAATAAGAAGGTTTTTAATTAGAAAGACACATGATAGTAGTTCCAAGGGTTAGTTCAATTGGTCAAGTTCTCATCATTAAAACACTTTTGCTATTGAGAGGTCACGGGTTTAATTCTCTTGACACTCTCTGAGTCAGACTCCGTGGTGAGCCAATAGAAAGTGATTTCTTCGAGTGAATCTGCTTAGTACAAATATTTTGTGGATGTCACAGTCAATGATCTCCAAAATCCATAAACCACAAAAAGAAAAAATAAATAAATAAATACAAAACTAACAATAACAATATTTAATTAAATACTCTCAAAAATAAAATAAAAAATAATTAAAAATAAAATTAATAACCATAAATAAATTTGTTTGCCATTTAAATTAAATAAACCAAATTAATTATTTAAAAAAAACATATAGCTAGCATTGAGTAGATCACAACTTCAACTTTAATAAATCATTTTTATTAGCAATCATTTACCGTAGTTACAAAGATATCTTATTTCCCCTCCCTTTTTTCTAAAATGTCTTAATCTTTCATTTAACAATGAAATTATAAATATAGCTAGCATTGGGTACATCACAACTTCAACTTTAATAAATCATTTTTATTAGCAACCATTTACCTTAGTTACAAAGATATCTTATTTCCCATCCCCTTTTTCTAAACGGTCTTAATCTTTTATTTAAGAATGAAATTATAAATAAATTGAAGGCAATATTTTATTTAAGAAAATTAAAATTATAAAGTTGAATAATTCAATTCCTTCACTTGTCCTCCTTTAATTATTCAACAAACAAATCAAATAATGGTATTCCTAAATACCTTTGCACAATATTTCCATGCATTATATGCCTTATCTATTAACTAGTGTAGGTTGGAATCATTTTGTCCATTCTCCATTTTGGACATAAAGATATAAAGGACCTTTTTTCCATTTTGTCCATTCTCCACGTTGTTTCTATATTATCCTTCATAACAACTTTGTTAATATGGGGTATTAATTCTAACTAGCACCTCTTGCGGCTATGGGCGTTACTTAATTGGGTTACCTTGTCTTTTAGTGGCATGATTTCATGATTCCAGGTAATTTAGTGGAAAAAACAAAGTTCTCTTCCTATTGCAATTTTCAATTTTTAAAAAATTATGTAAGCAATAGGAATTGTATGTATTAAATTTAGCAATAATAAAAGTATAGAAAAATTATGGGATTTAACGAAAATGAGAGTAAGTATCATTAAATGGTACTTTAAGAAGAGTAACACTATGTAAACTTTTCAAAGTTATTAGTATATGATGAGAAACAATTTTTAAATTTTTAAGTGTTGAGACTTCTATTTAAGACAATGCTTTTTTATTTCAATATCAATTACTATTGTCATACCTAAATCTAAGTGAGACTTAACGTGTTTTTGTCATATTCAATTAATTGTTATTTCAATACCTAAAACCAAGCGAGATTTAATGTGGTTTTGTTATCTTCAACTATCTTATCTTTAAACTATGCAATGAGACATAACAAAAGAAGATTGGTGGAAAAGGTCATACTTATCTAATAATATCACTAAATACTACGTAGAGGCAACCACCTCTAGATCTAGATATGCTTACACATTAACAACTCATCAATAGATAAGGATGACACTTAATCAAGGATAAGGATAATAACTTATAAAGAGATGGGATTCTCTTATTATCTAGACGCATATGCTAACAATCCCTCCTCATTCACATGTCTCAATAATTATATCAACAAGACAATCATAATTAATGTATAAATTGGTATCGTTTCTAATTCTTCAAAAATGAGTTACTCGTGAGTTGAGTTTCAATGAAGATGTGCCTAAAGAACAACCAAATATGGATGCTAAGAATTTGGAAAATCCCATTGTTTGAAAACGTGAGATCCAATATTTGTAATTGTCCACTAATGTGAATGTCAATATCTTATGAGAGAAATTTTGAGAAAATTTCATGAATCAACTTTAAGTCTAATTCTTTCATGGAAATGCATGACAACTCGACCAAGTGACAAGAAACAATAATAGGCCTAATGACCATCCAAGTGAATAAATGTCTATAATATGTCTCTGAGGAAATGATATGCAAATAGTGTTAACCAACATTTTGTGTATGATTCAATTAAGCCATAAGTGATGAAATATTTGCAACATTGTTGTTGATGTTGGTGTCAAAACTTTAAGTCTAACAATTATCATTTGCATTCTTCCCTTTTCCAGCAAAAGGGTGAGAAGTATGTTGAAGGAATTGAAGATTGAGCTTTTGAGTCTTCTTTTCTTCAATAGCTTTGTCATCATTGTATCTAATCATTTTGGTTTACCACTAACCCATTTTCACTTAATATCATGTATACAACTATTTTTGTTAATAACTCACCATTTTCACTCAATATTATGTATTTGGTGGTTTCAGTTGACCACTAACCATTTTCATTTCATCAGTGTACTATCATCCTAAAGGCACAAGCAAGTGCCTTTTTCATTTCATTTGCATACTCCCCTCTGAGTAAAGTACAGGGGAATAACATTTTTAGTCATGGACTCAATTTTCAATTTGAATAGGTCCCAAGTTATGCCCAAAATGAGAATTTGTAACACTTAATTGAAAACCATCTGCTTTTGTAACTTTTCCATGCAAATATGACTTTACTTGTGTTTGAACTCAATGGTAAGACTAATGCAAAATCTTGACTTATAGGTTCCATCTCCAAGGGCTTATCCAACCATAATATATCATTTGTTTTTTAGTCAACCTATTATTTCAACATTTATTTGAAGTGTGATTTATCTCCCCACAATGAATACAATGATAGAAATCAAAGTTATTTGTCCACATATGGCCAACTCGGTGGAAATGCTAGCACTCAAGAACTTCCTCAATGTGTTTTTATTAACTACTCAAATATATTATTCAACATCAGAATCTTGCCCTTTCAAATTATTGGCAAAAAATCTAACACTCACATTTTGAAATGGTTTGTAGTGGCCAGGAATATGAAAGCTTATAATGTCTTTTTCATACCCTAAGCCATGTTAATTCCTTCCGAAGGTTTGACAATGATCTTAGAAAAATATTTTTATACGTGTTGATGTTCTTCCATAAATCCATGTAACTTCAAAATAAAAATCAAGTTCACATTCACTTATACTATCATTGGTATTATTTTGTGCTTTAACAATTTTTACTTGTGATTCATTTTTAACAAAACTTGTCTTCGTCAACTAACCAGTAATGAATGATTCCATCTCATAACCAATTAAGGATTCATTTGTTAGATATTTTGTTGCATCTATATATGCCACTTGCATTAACCATTTGTGTCACAAGTAGCATAAACCATCAGTTTGCCTCACTTCATGTTCTTGTTTTACATTGTTAGCATCTCTTGCTCCCTTTCACTTAATGTTGGTTTAAGTGAATCAATCAATATCCATATGTTTGTGAAGATTAATAGCCTAATCATTTAAATCAGAAGGAGTCATGCAATTCTTTAATTTCTTGATTGTCATATTGAAAATGTTTTCCTCCATTAACCATTTTAGATCTTCAATTGTGTCACACTCGCTTGTACTTACTTTCATGTCATGCTCACTTGCATTGTTTTTTTTGTGTGCCATGTTCACTTATAATCGTCTCTAATAACCTTTGGGTGCCAAGTGTTATAGATTCCTGGAAGTGTTACTTACAATGATTGGACTTTAATGAGAATGACCCCCTTATTCAATCTAAGACATAGTTTTTTAACAAGTTTCATAACTGGTTTTTATCTTTGAAAAAGTTACAACCCCACCTTTTGTATAATTCAATGACTCAATTCAACTATTAATCGAAAGAGGCATTTGAACTCATGCAAATAATCTTGACATAGATCAACTGAGGCAAAGTTTACATGGACCATAAATACTTACGACTTTTGTGTTTTGACAATTCTTCATCAAATATAGAGAAGCAAGCAACACTTAACTCTCTTATTACATATTTTAAATCATCATTAAATGTGTCGTATTGAAATGATAAATTACAGTTATAATGTCAAATGTCAAAACTAAATACAAAATAATCATTCAAATTATTCACATTGCATGGCATAGATTTAATTCGTTTATTCGAATTTGAAACCAACCATAAACCCAATATAAAAACAAACAAACAAAAATCAAACTTTTTAATATTAACTTTATAATAAAAGAAAAAACTTACTACCACCAAACCTTCAACCATCAATGTTTTGCTTTTCAATTTCCAACATAAGCAAAAATGGTTTGCTTTTCAATTTCCAAGATATGCCAGAATGGTTTGCTTTTCAATTTCCAAGATATGCCATAATGGTTTGCTTTTCAATTTCCAAACTCTTTTGAGGATAAAAATGTTTTTATTTCAACCACATTTCATCTTCCAATTTCCAAGATATACAAGAATGTTTTGCTTTTCAATTTCCATACTCTTTTGAGGATACACATATTTTTATTTCAACTATAAAGTCTCGCAAAATTTGTGGCTCATGCTAGTTGAAAAGCAACCTTGCATTATTATAATGCTCCACTAACAAAAACACTTCAAGGAATAGTGCCAACCACCTAGGCTTTATTTGAGGAGTTAACTTTAAGAGTGGGAATATTGAATATAAAGACATTTTTTTTTAAGGTTGCAAGTGGATAAAGGTTTGTTATAAAGAAAACAACAAAATAAACACTTTGGCTTTATTTTGGATGGTGATGGCTCGTGGGCTACTCCTTGAGTACTTGACATTCTTAGCTTCTTCTTCGACCACGGATACCTCGTTCTTCTCATGAGCATTATCTTCAAAACATTATAGCTTGCACCTTCAATTCTTATGGCTGCTAATAACTACTCAAAAAAATGGTGTCCGTATTTCTAGCTAACACATGCATAGATGTGGGCTCCTTTTTACAACGATCCCATTGAATGTTGAGCAAATTTGTCATCTTGCTTTAGATACATTTTCGGTCATATATGTCTTATTTTTCAGGTGGTGGATTGTATTTAGATTTCAAGTTTGTTTGTTTGTTTGTTTGTTTGTTTGTTTGTTTTTTTCTTTCTTTCTCCTAAGGGTGTAAATTGGTGGTTATTCTTGTAATTTTAGTTTTCATATTTGTCTTTTATGGGAAATATCATATGGCAACCTATCAGTTTATAATAAATAAAATAATTCATAAACATGAGCTCAAGCAAAGTGATCTAATCACAATTATGGTCAACTTCACTTTGCAACATTATTGTTGAGTTACAATACTTAATTTTTTGTTAATTTTTGTAGATAATCAAAATTAACTAATTATCTTTTATTTTCAAACCATAATTGGGAGATTTTATATTGAGTAAAAGTTTACAGTAAAGCTCGCAATGAGAGTACATCATAGTTTATCTCAAAAAGTTTAAAAGAAAAGATAAAAAAGAACAATCTTCTGTCATATAGTTGTACATCATAACTAGATCCATATATAAAACATCCCATGAGATATTAGTGGTATAGATTCTAGAAATTGCACCTAAAACTTCAAGTAATTTGTAAAACTGGCTATTCTTCCAACACATCCTTGGCTAGCTCCGAACCTATTTGACTAGTTCCACATTCTTAGGGAGCTTATGTATAATATCTTCTTCCTTGGTCTCCTATAGTTCAAATTGACAAATTGTACTTTATTGTATGCTCTAGAGTACTCACCCTTAGTCAAATTGACTATTATGTTTTGGAGCATCTTACATTTTGCACCCAAATCATTAAATTGATGCTTTTGTTGCACCAAAGTTCCCATAACGGTTGTAGCTTGAGAAGCGACATGATGATCCTACTTATGGATTTTTGTCTTAGTTGTGAATTGAGATTTGATTTCCTTGAATAATATCTTCACAACTTCATAGTGCACATCTTATATCGTAAAGTTGTATGTAATCCATCCGAGAAATGTAACAAACCAATTCCCAATGCACATTAAGGAATTATGAAATTGTTTACACTACCAGGCCTCTGGTTTAATAATATGTTTCTCAAAACCCAAGGTAAGAACATACCTAGCTCATAATGGTTACATATAGTACCACCCAACCAAATGTTGAATAGGGGATTCCAAAGAAACAATAGGGGGTCAAAGATTAGACAATTTGAACACCAAAGCAAGGAAGAAAATGAATGGCATAGTACCACCTATAACATAAAGTGAATTCATTCCTTATCCAAGTAACTCCAATTTGATCTATAGGGGTTGGGATTGAAAGAGAGACCACTTGTAAGAGCATAATATCTAACAGATAACAAAAAGTCATGCAAAAAAGGAACATAATCCCCATAATATGAATATGAAATAGGGTCTAGCTCTCTTGAGCTCTCTAAAGATGAAACTAGGAACAAATCCATTAACTACCAAAAAAAAAATCTCTAAAGATGAAACTAGGAACAAATCCATTAACTACCAATAATTCAGAAGGGAAAAAAAAAATAGGTTTCCCAAGATGCATAAAAGAGTAACCACAAGAACCATCCATAAGTAAGTAACCTTTACAATAAGTAATGCATACGTGTATTCTTTATAAATATAAAGTATGTGAAAAATCGATTGCACCTACTCGTTATTATTCATCTATCTTTGCAAATTATCTATCTTCTGGAAATTAATTCACAAAAATTATTGAATAAAATACCACTGCAATTCCACCAAAAAATAATGAGGGTTTATATTATTTTCTTCAGCAAATTAAGAATTACACACTTGCCTCTCACTCGCAAAGCTTCAAAAATTTATTTTCTCCACTTCCACTTACCAAATTGAACTGGGAAATCAAGATTTTCCCTTTGCAAACAAACTCAACCTCTCCTACGAAATTCACACTTCCTCCCACAACTCACACTGATTATCTAGAAAATATGAACTGGCCTCCAAAACTTGTATTATCTCTAGAAATCAATCTCGTGAGTAAATTCTGCCTCTAACAACTCTATAAACCAACACACACTGCCTCCGAGGAACTATTGAGACGATTGGCAACTAAAACAAGCCTCTAGTATTTCACATTGGATAAACTTGTTACTTACATTACCTATATCAATCGTCCTTCTGTAGAATAATTCAACCACCTTCCTTCTCTCGGAAAACTTGAATCATTGTGAAGAAATTATTTGGAATTTCTCTCCTCAATCTCTCCTACTGAAACCCCACTGCTAGTGTCTACCACATTGTTATTTTTCCCTTGTTGTTACTGTAATCCTGCTTGTTCGAAATGATCTCCAAAGGCCCCATTGATTTCCTATTATAATATCTCATTGGTGAATCAACAACCACGACATAACTCCAATCGATGGCTAAGATCATATTGACCTCCAAAAAACACTTGTCTAGAAAACTCTAGATTAAAATTGATTTGTCTAAATTAATCTTGATTAATTAACCCATTTCCTTAAGTTAGACTTAGGAAAATAATTAAAATTGACTAATTAATTTAATCAAGACAATTTCACTTGGAAACTTTTTGTAGGTATTGGAGATAATTAATCCACCCATGCTCCTAGCCTCATAGACACCATCTGAGTCAGAACACCTATTTGAGCTACAAAACTAATAATGTAAACAATAACAATCATACATAATACTAAGAGATTTACCCTAGAGACCCCTAAGCATGAAAACCAACAAAGTTTTTACAGTTGTACCTCTAATTTTTATCATTAATCAACTTCATCATTTGCAATACAATATATAGGACCCTGGAACATTCAAAATCCCCTATTCCATTGAGCCATATTAGATTACAACCTTAATTCCTTAACCAAAAACAAAAAAAACCATAGGGTAAAAACCTATGCACCATAAACCCAACAAAAGCAAAAATGCGTGCTAAAAAACAAACACAAAAAACTACCCAATTTTTTTGTTTCCAAGGCTTCCCACCCACAATGACCTCCCCACTATGCCTGATGCATACAAATCACACATGGGGCTAATAGTGCAAATAATATGACACATATCCAAAATTCCCCCACTTATTATTGATTACATGATCAACAATCCAGGGCAACAATGCTTATTGCTTCTCTACACTAAGAAAACTTCTAAGTGCTCATAGACTTTATTAATGTAATTGTAACATTCTTTAAAGTGTCCACAATCAGTAACAACAATTTCTTGTCTTCAAACATGTCTCTCATAAAGTGATATTGAACATCAATATGCTCTATTTTAAAATGATAAGCTAGGTTCTTTGCTAGAAAGATTGCAATTTGATTGTCACAATCTAACCTTACAACTTGCTGCACAAACTCAATTCTTTAACACTATCTTTGTGACCATACAACTTCCTTTCTTGCATGAGAAGTTGCAATGTATTCAACATATGTAGTTGACAATGCCACTACAAACTCTCTCTTGCTCATCTCCAACTGATGACTCCTTCAAATAGGTTAATGCATAAGAACTTGTTGATCTACGATCTAAATCTCCAACCCAGTCTGCATCAAAAAATCCATGTATGTCCAACACTCGATCTACTCCAAGCGTTCCTTGATAGCAAATTGCATAATCTGTAATGCCACATAAATACTTGAAAACCCTTTTTACAATTGTCCAATGCTCTTTCCATGGTTCTGACATATACCTACTAAAACTCTTCTTACATATGCAATGTTCGATCTAATATAGACCATTGCATACATCAAATTGGCATCAACACTAGCATAAATAACATGGGACATGTACTCTTCCTCTTCTTATGTCTTAGGACATTGGTCTACAAATAACTTTATACCTACAGGATTGGGGATCTCAACCTATTTACATTCTGCATATTAAACCTCTGCAATATTCCCTCTGGTTTAACCATAGTTTCCCATTTGCTCAATCTCTTTTAATTTCCATGCCCAAAATAAATTTTGCAAGACCAATATATTTCATGCCAAATTAAAGGACAACAAAGTTTTCACATCCTTAATGACTTCCTTGTTGTTTCTAATCAACAACACATAATTCACATACATGACCACATAAATAAATGATCACCAACTAATTTGAAATACATATAATGGTTAAATTTGCTCATTGTGGAACCAAGTCCCACTATATAAGTATCAAAATTTTGATACCAAATCCTTGGATATTGCTTTAACCCATATAGGGACTTTTTCAGCTTGCAAACCAACTCTTTCTTTTCTTTCATTGCAAAACCTTTTGACTCTTTCATGTAAATTTCTTCTTCTAGATTCTCTTGTAGGAATGTTGTCTTACATCCATCTATTCTACTTCAAGATCCAAAGCAACATCCATGGAAAAAATAAATCTAAAAGAAGTTTACATAACAACATGAGAAAATGTTTCACGCAAGTCAATTCCCTCTACCTGCGAATAACCTTTTGCCACTAATTTAGCTTTGTGTTTCTCCACGATACATTCCACATAGTACATTCAAATTCTTCTTAAACAGCCATTTGCTACCAATTACATTTCTTCTAGCTAACAACTCAACTAGATCCCAAGGCTCATTCTTATCGAAGGTTGCCATTTCTTTAACCATGGCCTTCTTGATCTAGAGTTTACCATCCTCTAAATTCACGACATCCCTAATAGTTGTGGGATCATCATCAATATTGGACAAAGCAAAGCTATAATGAAAATCAAGTGGAGTATAACTTTTTTGTTTCCTTATTTCCCGAATTTATTTCCTCAATACTAGAGCATGAGGCTTTTCTTCTTTTGAATAATGTTCATTTGCTGAGTCAAATTCTTCATCTTGCAACTCAAACTTTACCACATCTGGTTCTTTTTCCCTTGGTAGGACGTAATGTTTGAAAACATCTTTGACCTCTCTAAAGACAACATCTCAATTGTAAACAACATTATTAATTTATGGATTCCAAAGCTTATAACCTTTCATATCATCTTTATAACCAATAAATATACACTTTTCAACTTTGTTATCCAAGGCTCACTCTTGTTTTCTTTTGGAACATGTACATAAGCATCACAACCAAAAACTCTTAGATGCTTAAGAGAGGATTTTTTACCAATCCATGCCTTGTGCAAAGTCTTTTCAACCAATGCCGACGAGGGTGATTGATTTACTAGGTTAAGCGTAGTATCCATTGCCTCTACCCATAATTCTTGTCCTAACCGGCACCATTGAACATGCTCCTTGATTTTTTTCATCAGTGTCTTGTTCATCCTTTATGCAACCCCATTTTGTTAAGGTGTGTATGGAGTAATCTTCTGTCTTGGTATAACACACTTCTTATGGAATTCCTCAAATTCATTCTTATATAACTCTCCACCATTGTCTATCCTAGATACCTTAATTTTATTCTACACAAGAGCCTTGAACTCTTTACACTTACTAAAGACATTAGATTTCTTCTCAATGAAATAAATCATCTATGATTGAAACATAATACATAGATTTACCTAATGATGAAACATGCATAGGTCTAAACACATCATTATGTAATGACTCTAAATTTTCTTTTTTCTCTTGTAGAAATTGATGAGAACCCTACCTTATTCTATTTATCATAATCTCAATGTTCACAAAAAATCAAGACCTAAAGTGCAATCTGACAAACACTCATCCATACCTTTATCGTGCAATGCCCGAAGGCCCTTCTCTCTAGTATGATCTAGTTTTTGATGTCACAACATGTCTTTTCTCTAGAGATAATATGAGTTCTATCTTAATCATTTTCACCCTCACATATGGTAGAATTGTTACAACCATTAGTGACGATGATTCCTAACAACTTGTACAAAGTTTGAGTCCAAAATATCCTCAACAAGACCATTTCTCCTCAAGGCATCATGCATGTTTCCTTTTCAAACACGATATTTACACCTATATCACTAATCTTGCTTATAGATACCAAATTTGTAGCCAACCTTGGAATGTGTTGAACCTCAAGGAATGTTATAACCCTTACATTCTTGAGCATACAATTGAATTTCCTTGTCCTATGATTATGGTTGTTGAGCCACCCCCAAGGAAACATCACCTCCATCAAACATTTTGTATTCGTAGAGCCACCCCAAATGGGGAGTCATATGAAAAGAGGCATACAAGTCAATCAACCATACATCATGATCTACATGCCTTTTTTAAGAAGCCAAGTACGCATACCCTCCTTCCTCTAAGGAGTTCTTCTTTTCTTTAGAGGGACCATCATCATATCCTTTCCTCTCTCAACACTTTTGGATCTACAAATCTTCTAGTAATGCCCTTCTTTGCCACATCTCCAATAATTCTTTACGAACTTTCCTAGAGATTTAGATCTACCTCTATATTTGGATCTCCCACTTGGGTCTTTATTTTTATTTCTACCTAGAGAACATCCTATTACAAATATAATATTCATGCTCTGGATTTCCACATTTTTTCACCTCATTTCCTTCGATACAAGGATGAGACCACATCATTGAAACTTAAAATGGTTGCATCACTCCTTATGGCGATAACCAAACTATCCCACCAATCTGGTAAGAGCATGTAATGTCCCTTCCTAAACTATTTTGGAAAATGATTTATTTCTACATTTTGGGGTCAACTTTGGAGGAGATGGGGCCCATTCGATTTTATTAGGAGACTTAGGAGTTAGAAGTAAGCTATTTTGGTTTTGTTCACACAAGGAAAATAAGCACTTCCTAAGCCAATAATTTGAATTGCTTAAGAGGGAAAATCGATGGCTTAGTGACGGACCCACGAAGGACGGAAAATGGAGGGAAAAAGTGTTCCACTAAATCTATATAAGGAAGGTAGCTCTCCTCATTTCATTCATGTGATTGGTGTATATTGATTTCTCTTTGGTTGTTCGAGCTGCTTAGCCGAGTCACTGGCTATTTAGCACGAGTTCTTTAGGTGAAGAGCTCACCCTTTCTTCAAGGGACTTCGAGTGCCACCCTAGGAAGGTTTTCTTCATTTCTTCAGGAGGAGGATCAATTGTGATTCCCAGCAGTAGCATTCCCTTCCAGGTTGTGCGTATTACTAGGGGATGTAGTGGAGAGGAGGTCAAGTTCATTAGTGGTGCTTAGTAGTGGAGATTTGACGAGAGAATTTTCAGAGAGGAGGCTAGGGAGGATTGTCAACATTTAGGAGAGTTTAGGAGCTAATTGAGCTTCTGGCTCGGCAGTGTGACTTCCGCACTACCTGGGCTAGCGCAGAGGTAGTGTGTGGGAGCTCATTTTGTGGGTAGAGTATCAGTCCTTGAGGCTGAGTTTTGTTGTGGAGGTTAGAGGAGATATTTGGAGTGATGTTTGCTTCCATTTTAGAGCTTGGAGGAGGACTTTGTGGTCATTCCTTGCAGGTCGTATTCGGAGCTGTTTGGAGGGCATGGGCCACATAAGAGGTCAAATTTGGGAGGTCAAAATCTGGCCGTCATTTTTGGGTTTTTTTCTGGGTTTTTGACAAGGATCCCAGATATAAAGTTTTAGAATTTTTGAGCACTGGAAGTGGGGGTTTCAGTCGTATCTTTACAACAGACAATGCATAATTGCTGGGGATTGCATAGTGCCTTTGGGGGTCGATTTTGGGAAGTCAAAATCGGGCCAAACCATTTATGGGTTTTGGTCAAGGAGTTTGTGGCTGAAGTTTCATCACTTTCTGAGCACCATAGGCGAGGTTTCTTGTAGCTCCTTTCCAGCCAACGATTGTAGTTACTAGGAGACAACACAGTGCATTAGAGGAGCAGTTATTTCCAGCATTGAGATTATTGTTTGATACCTGAGTTCTATCAAGCTTGCCCTTGAGGCAAGCCCAGGTGCATTTTCCACATTGTTGTACTTGCTCCAGTCCTTTAGTAAAATGGCTCAGTTGGTTCACATTTCTGTTGTGTATTGAACATTTGTTGTTCATTTAATTTTTCTGTGTATGAATCACATTTGCTTTTGTATATCACTGTCTGTTCCAAATTTTCTGCATTTGGGACATTACAAAGCACAATAAATCAACACACTTATATTCATCATAAATCATAATATTGATAGATAATAAATTACCATGGTATTGAAGGCATTTAGAGGCTTTGTCACCAAGGATTCATCATTCATCTCCAAGTTGTACAAAATCTTTCGCAGTAAAAGTTAAATTAGCAGGGACTAATTCCTTCTTGTAGTTTCTCTCAAAACATTTAGTACTATTAAATCCAAGAGACACAGCGTAATTATTCTCTTTGCCTTCCGATGCAACTTTGTCAAGTCTTTTGTTGACATTTGTAGCTGTAGTACCTAGATCCGTAGTGATCCATTGATATTTGTCCACCAAAAGATCTTTCATTTCGAGCTTCCACGACTCAAAACTTTTCCTATTCAATTTCTTTATCTCTATTTTTGAATTGCTTTCCATTCTTTTCCACCATAAGAATCACCACCACAAAGCTCCCACTAAAAATAGGCTTATCATAGACCTAAGATAATTGAAACCTTAGCAACAAAGACGTTTGTATGAAGTCAATAAGCACTCTGATACCAAATGTAAGCGTTAAACTTTTATAATCAACAATGAATACATAAAATCTTTATAAACAAAAAAGAACAAGGATAATCCCAAAAAATACTTAGATATTTACCTATCATTCAATCATAGCTTAGTTGGTAGAGAAAATGATTAAAGTGGGAGGAAAAATCTTGATTTCCATCTTTAGGTCGAGCCCCTGGGGGAAATCTCAATTGGAAATTAGCACCGTGAAAATGAAGTGTTATGTACTAAAAGATCCGAGGTTCAAATCCCCTCGACTTACTCGTGTTTGCAAAAGGGGCATATGGAGGCACCTAGGGGTTACAATGATAGTAATCATAATCAACCTCATGTTACGAAAGTATGAAACTGTCCTAGTTGTCGATTCCTCTTGTCACAAAAAAAAAAAATACTTAGAAATTTACCTTGTAAACCCTTAATTGAGAAAAATAGAAAAATGTATAGAGTTGCGCCTCTAATTTTTATCATTAATCAACTTCATTGTTTACAATACAAAATATAGGATTTTGCAACATCCAAAGACCCATGCCCCATTGATTTAGATTATATTACAATCACATCCTTAATTAGAACTAGAAAACCATGTGTTGAAAATTGTGTGCCACAAAATCACTAAAGTGGAAATCATGCACTAAAAATCGCCAAAAGTGGACAAAAAAATACATTTTATTTTATTTTTAATTTTTTTTTCCAGGAATTTCACCCCTTTGCAACCCCTCAACTAGAGGGGGTTGTTGCTCCGTTTGTGACCCCCCATTGTGCTCACCACATATGAATCAAGCATGGGGCTAGTCATGCAAAGAATATAACACATATTTAACAAGATTGAAATAGGGTCTAACTCTCTAAATATGAAACTAGGAATAAACCCATTAGCTACCAATTCTTCAGAAAGAAAGGAAGATACCCATGACTTACTAGAATTCACTAGACACAAGCTTGGACTATTATATTGGAGACACCGCGTAGAAGAGTCAAACCACAAAGCTATAATCCCATAGTGATGAGGAATAGAAAACACAAATTCAAGTTTGTTCGAGATAATAGGTTAAGGCACTTGAGGAAATGGGAAGTGCCACCTCTCATCCCACACAATGTTGTATGAGAAACCAACTTACAATGAGTCATGTGCCTTATGAAATGATATATATATGCCTTGTCCTCCATCAATTCAAGGTATAGATTGGGTGTAGAACTTGCCATTGATAACAATGTTCACCTCTTTTACGAAAGTTGTTTGGTTGATAATTTTGTTTGTAGTGGTATTATTTTCCCTTAAAACATGATAAAATTGCACACCGGAGAATGATTTTGCAGTTTACTATATCCTCTCTATCATTGAACCCAAAAGATTAGCAAATGGAATGAAGTTCCAAACCATATGTCTAATAACATTTTTGGAATCCCCAACAGTAATCAAATTCCTAATACGAAGGTTGATGGTGATTTTCAAGCCTTACAAAAGTATGTAAGGTTTAACTTGTTATTAGTAGATGTGCCAAGATTCTAAGCAAATAAAAATTCTATTATTCTTCCAAGATTTGTGATAACCCCTCTTACACTTATCACACATTAAAAAAAAATGAGTAAAAGGAGAGCTTAAATCGAGGGTTTGTAAATGTAAAAAATAATTATAAGGTGTAAAAGATTTTAAAATCTAAAATACTTAAGAGTACAAATCAATTTAATATATATCAAGAGGATACAATATCATGTAAAATTTTCAAAACCACCAATATGATGATGAGAAATAATTATCTAAATCCTCTATATTGAAACTTAGATTTAACATCATGTTTTTTATTTAAATGTTAAATATTAATTTAATATTTGGAGGCAAGTCATATTTAATTATATGTTGATTTTTTTTGGGTTTATCAAGTTTTTTTTTTTGTAAATTTGGTGGTGCTTCTTCTATTTATATTAATTTTCCAAAATCAGAAACTTCCATTTGCTCTAGGTGGCTTACCTGCCCGAAGGAAACCAGATAGCCACCTGTCTGCCTTAAAACCTGTCCAAAATTTGAAAAGGTTTTTTTTTTCTATCCATCTAGCGACATTGTATTTACTATTTATACTACTGCTCAGATTAAACAAATTAAAAAGTAAAAGCATTTCATCAAAATTTTATCATAATTGTACTGCACTGCTGCTTCAATCCTCGTCCGAGGATATTACTGGGGTTGGCGCTTTGGCATTGGAGCCAAGCATCTCGCTCCTCTTCATATCTTGTAGTGTCTACTCGATTCTTCCCAAGGCCAAGTTGTTTCTGTAGGTCTGTATCTGAACTGTTGCAATTTCCCTAAGGAGTTCAGCCCTGACTGGATCCTTTTCCTTGGTGTTCTCCTTTGCCTTTGTTCCGCCACTCGTTGCTTGTTCTTGATTAAGGGTCATGGCCTGTGCCAACACATTCTTCATGACCCAATACTGTTGTATTGTTTGTCTGAAGAGGGAGTGACGACCTCGAGAATTCCCTGGATCGGGAACCATACTTTCCCACTCCTCCATGGGGATGTCTTGGTTCTTTATACCATCATTAAGTTCTCGCTCCCACCCAGCAATTTGGGCTCTGATGTCTGGCGGGTTCCTTGCCATATAGGCGTCAATGAGGGTTTTCATATGTTCGTTGCCTGACATTCTCCCTCTTTTCCTTTGTTCTTTGTTCGAGCCGCTCGTTCCTTCTGCCATTTTTTAATCTCGCTTGCCTCTCCTGGTCACCATCTTACTACCTGCCTGCTTGTTGCTGTCTTTTTCTTGTTGTTCTCTGTCTTCCTCACTGTGCTGGGCGTAGTGTGAGGTGAGACCTATCACATAGTCATTGCAATTATCAGTTTTATAATAGTAAAACAAAACAGTTTCCCCTTTACCTATGTCCTTTTTGTTATCCCTTCCATTGCCAGAATTAGTTTCCTTCGAAATTTCTTTCATAATGTCACCAGTCCTCTCAATGTTATGGGTTCTTTCCTTTCTTGATTCTCTTGAAGTTTTTCCCTCACGGCAACAAATGGCACACAACCTGCCTGTCTTGGGCGTCCTCATGGTTTCTTCCCAAAGTAAGGTTGGTTTGTTGTTCCTCGCTTCCCAGGGTCTCTCAGGTTTGGGTATGTCTCCCTCAGGGTGCTGGCCCTATATTCCTCCCCTAGAGGTTAGGGTTTATCAAGTTATTTGAGTTTGATTTAGGACGTGCTTGTGTCTTGAGAAACTGTGATTTAAGGGTATTTAAGCTATCAAAATCACCCGGGGATCGCACTCAGTTTGGGCCACACGAGCCCTCAACATCACCCGGAGATCGCACCCGGCTTGGGCCACATGAGTCCTCAACATCATTAGATTTTTGCTCACGAAATTTCGAACTAATGACCTTCACATCACAAAGTGACTTAAAATACACCACATCACCATTTATTCTACACCCCATAAACTATATATTAAAACTTTACTTTAACATAATATCTTTTATTTAAATAATAAATCAATATTTAAACAAAAGCCACATTTAATAATGCTTTGTGATTTTCCACGGTCTTACCTCCTCTAACTTCACTAAATTTCTTACCTCCTCTAACTTCACTAAATTTCTTACCCTAACTTATTTATTTATAATTAAAAGATAAAATTCATAAATACAATTTCAAACAAAATAATACAATCAAAATGGTGGTCCACTAATGAAATTTAAATTACCATAGCTTATCTATTTATAATTAAAAAATAAAATTCATAAATACAGGTTGGAACAAAAAAATCCAATTAAAATGGTAGTCAACTAATGAAATTCTAAACGCAAGTTCAAACAAAATAATCCAATCACAATGGTTGTCAACTTTCTTGAAATCATTATCTTAAATATACAATATTCAATTTTTCTTCAATTAAATAAACAACTAAAAATATTCAATTACAACTTTATTTTACAATATCATTATCTAAAAATACAATATTCAATTAAATACGCAACTAAAACTATTTCGATTTTTTTTAATGAAGTGAAACACACTAAAAAAATATTAAAATTATGTTTATACAATAAATTTACATTAATATTTTTTATTTTATATTTATTTTTATTTTATTTTTTATTTTTTTATTTTATAAAATAAAAAACATAAAACCGTGCACGTTAACCAACCCATACACACAATCACGCCCACCGATAGTTAACATGGATTAGTATGATGTCTCTCATGCATAAAGTATTATTATTATTATTTAGTTGAAATGATATATGAAAAGCCTTAACACTGTAAAATGTATATATTTTCTCGGGCAATTGCGTTTGGTGAAATGTCAGGGAGGGAACCATCACGCGGAATTAAATTTTCAACTTATGGGTTGGAAGTGTTGAATGTGAATATAGTTTTCCAGTTTCAGACGAAACGAAATCGAAGGCAAATCAATATGGGATTCTTCGATCCCAGACCATCAAAGTGATTTCAGATCTGAGTGCGGGTGCGGATTTTACTGCAGGAGGAGCAATCAAGGAGTTTAGCAGCTCGTCCCACCCAGGTTCGAAGCGCTGGGGCGCCCAGCATGCGCCCTGGCATATTTTAATTGGAGATTGGTCGCATGATCGACCATTCTTGGCATATTTTGGGGCGCGCCGTTTGCAGCTTTTATGAGCAGGTAATGTTCGCTTCTGGATTTGTAGTTTTTGTTATTATTTGGTTATTTAATTTTTGAATTTTCAGTGGAAATTTGATGGCCATTCTTTGATAAGATCCAGTTACAAGTCCCGATTAATTTGCCCACAGAACAAATAAACCCTACGTCTAATGGCAGATTAGGTTAGACCACACTGCGAACAATGCAGGTCCTGATCGGTGTGAGAAACTGTAGTTTTGCATGAAAACCTTGGTCTTAAATACATTCGAGGCTTTGGACATTTGTAGGATATATTTTTTCCATGGAAAATGTCCTGGGAAACCCTTCGGGTACTTGCTTATATTTTATGAATGGTGTCTGGGCAAATGCCATGAAGTACAATATGTACTTCTAACCCAGAGCGGCTCTGAATCTATGAACACTCTGCGATCTGTCTTAAAACTGGTAGTTTCAAATTGATTAAGCTTACTTATCGGGCTACATTTATATATAAATATATAAATATGTTTCCTTTTGGTTAATTCAAATTAATTAAGGTAACCCACTGAGCTACATTCATACATAATCGTATAATCATTGTTTTAAAGAAAGTTGCATAGAGAAACACACCATGACGCAGGAGGTTACACTGTAGAACACAAACTTCTTTCAACTTAGGGACAAGCCAAGTCGGAGCAGTATGCATTCTACCGAATTCACTTGCGACTACCTGGCCTTGCCTTTTTTGACATGTCATGTGTAGAACAGATATCACCACAGCTTGACATGTCATCTGTAGAACAGATATCACCACAGCAAAAATAGATCCTTGCTGGACGGTTTTTTTTCCTTTAATATTTAAACTTGAATATTTTATGTGTTTTTGGTCAAATTGTTTTTGGCCCGGTTGTGACTGGTTCTCGGTTCAGGGGTTCTACTGGTTTGGTCAACATTTTGGTTCTGAATCCTGATAACATTGATGCTAGCTTGCTGTTGAGCTCTTAGAGAAGCTAGTATTGCTTGGTGGGATGCCTTGCTAGGTTTTGTTATTGTTGGTTAGGGTTTGTAGTGATTGTTTACCCTTTAGCCAGGGTTTGGGAGATTTTGGAGGAGTCCTTGCATGGGATGAGCTGAAAGAACTTGTTGTACCTAATTGGGATAAGGTTGGACATGGTACTTTATCTTCATTATTGCTATAATAAAAAGTTTATCATTGATGTCCTAAATTCTGTACTTGGAGATCTGATTTTATTAGTTATTGTGCAAGTTTCATGGCTGTTATGATACATTGATTTATTGGGACAGCAAGGCTGAAAACGTTGTGTGATCTCACACCCTTTAATGAAACTTCAGATCTGAAATGCACTGTTATATTTGTGCTGTTCATGAATGAAATGTTCAAATCTGCATATATGATTACACCATGCCCTAAGGGTTGTTGTATTGATTAAGTGTGGAAGCATATTGCGGTGTTTATTTACTTGAACTTGCCAAGATTAATGTTGGATAAAGTTGAGATATTTGCAGGTATTTTTTAGAATATTTCAGTTCAGCCCCAAGTTTGAATGTTTTATTGATAAATCTGCGAACTTGTTGAAATGAGGTGAAATTTCTTAATTTAGTGAGTGTACAGGTTTTGGTTATGATTCCTTGTTCACAAAATTTATGCAAAAGGTATTAAATGTTGTGCAGATGTCTTGGTTCAGGTGTCAACGATCTCCTTGAAAAATGATGTTAGGAATTGGGCCGACCTAGACTGATAAGGCTACTTTATTTATTAGACTGGCAGATTGGATAAAATTGAGACCTGTAAGAATTGTGAAGATTTTGCACTAGAGGTGGTCATGATATAAATCTTGTAATTTTTATATTTACTTGGTGCATTCAAGTATAACCTCCTGCGCTGCATTATTAAGCAGATAATGGTTGTAGACCACTATTTCTGTGTAAAGCTAGAGGAAGAGAATCTTCATTTTGATAGGGCAAGGAAATGTTGTGACCTCTGTTACCGGAAATGCTTGGAAGGGAGGGGCAAAACACCATTTAGCGTTTCAGAGAGGGTACACCCCAGATATGGCATCAAATTATTTCACGACTATCTGATTTTTGGAAATGCTGTGTTAGGATTCTGGAGATAGAAATGTGAAAACATTGTTTTCTGGCAAAATTGCGAAATGTTTCACAATTTTTGAAACATTTCCATCCTGTAGGCCTGCCTTTTTGGCTGAAAAGGATTACAGGATTAAACAATAAACCCCCCCAAAACCAGGAAAACAATCGCAACAACCCTAACCCTAAAAGGAACCCATAAAATTATAAGTAGAGCCTCAAGGGTCTCCCTTAAGCATGACAATACTCAATACATTCTGAGCGTTGTGGAGATAAGTTGCCATTAGGCAGTTCCTTTTTTGGTGGCTTGATACTTTATTCTTGAGGGTTTGTGGCTGATTCTGGAGTTGTTGGAGGAGAAGTTGGCTGTAATTGGGGTGGGCTGCTGTTGAGTATGGAATCTTTGTTCCTTAATTTCAGACTCCATCCTTTAATTCCAGGGATACGTTTCATGAATCATCCATTCTCTTGCTCATTTACTTTAATTCTCTGGTGTTGCTTTTTAATTTTCCATGCTATTTTCCCACTATTATTGTTTAGACCTTGCAATTTTCAATGCTACACACACTTCTAGATTTGTTGCTATTTCTGCATCTGCAATGGGGTTTTTTATCCCAAATCTATGGTTTGCAATACAACAGACAAAACTAACAATTTCATCTGATGTTTTGTGAAGACAGCCATGATTCATGGTAAAAATCCCCAAAACAAATAAGGAAATAGTATCAAAATTACAAAATAAACGGGAGCCAAAAAAATCGCTGGGAAAAATGTAAATGAGCCTAATTTTAATTTTCAATATTGAAATAAAAAAAATGGAAACATGGTAATATTGAAATAAATAAAATCTAATTTTATTTATTTTGCTGTTGTAGGTTGTAGCTACTAGATAACATTTTCTTGATTCATCATGGAATTATCATTTGTGAATGTTTAGGGTTTTGCGTCCTCCATTGTCAAATATGATCAATGGCCCCCTCTTTTGAAATATGTTAGAATCTGAGGGGAAGTATGTTGTAGCTACTAGATATCATTTTCTTGACTCATCATGGAATCATCATTTGTGAATATTTAGGGTTTTGGATCTTCCATCATTGCCAAATACAATCCATGACCCCCTCTTTTGGAATATGTTATTGTTATGAGGAAAATTCTAGGAAAGTATTTGGTATCACTTTGTAGCGAGTAGGGAAAGTAATTCAAGGCTTCCTACACTAGAGTGAAAGCCCATTTAATTGGCATGAAAATATAGAAATTAGAGTATGTAGTGGCCCAAGGTTTCTTACACCAAGGTGAAAGCCTATTTACCTGGCATAAAAAGCACTATAATTAGAAGTGTGCATCAATCCACTTGACCCATATGGGATATAAGGAAAGGGTTTGAGCAAGGAAACAATGGCAAAATAAAGAAAAGAACTAGGGATGCAAATGTGAAGATGCACAATGAAATTCAGTCATTATCTAAGTAACTGGATTCGTTGATAATATGATATACCCCAGCGAATCTGAATCTCGCGTGTCTGATACGATTCGCTGGAAAATTGTATCCCAAAACCGAATTCAAAGAGTCCGACTAGGATTCGTATGAATCCTGTACGAATCTTGTACATGACCAGCGAATCCCGATTTTAGGATTTGTATCCCAGAAAACTGTCTCCCGTGGGTTAAAAAGCACGCATTTCTTTTATTCTTTCACGCTGTTTGTCATTTGTATCTGCATTGTTTGAACTGTTTGCAAGGAGATAAGGGTTTGGAGCAAGGAGCTAAGGGAGTAGAGCGTTCGCAAAGGAGATTCAAGCACCAGGTAAGTGCATTTTAGCTCCATTTTTTTGCATTTCTTATTCTATTACAGCAATTTGTATATGATTTTTTGTTTACAAATTTGTGCATGTTTTGTTCATTTTTTTTACAATATTTAGGGCTCAATCAAAGGCAGCAATTAGGGGGCAAAAGGAAGGGCAAGAATGTCTCCATTGGAGATGCCCCTCCTCCCCCTGATATCATCAGAGTCTGCTGCAAGTAATGTTGAGGGAAGAGAAGGACCTAAAGACGACATTGAGAAATATCCCTTGTGGAAATATGTCACAAGAGAGGATGGGACAAGCACCAAGGGGAAGGGAGGAGGCAATGTGCAATGGAGATGCAACTTTTGTCACATTGCTTTCAAAAGCACATATTTCCATGTGAAAGCCCATTTGTTGGCTTTACCGGGTTGTGGGATTGGAGCTTGTAAAACTGTTCCTTTACAAAAGAGAAAAGAATTGGAAAAGGAGTCCACTGTTGGTATGGAAAATGTGGCTTCAAAATCAAGAAAACCCAAGAATGAAGACCCCCTTCCATTTTTGAGGAAACCCACCACCAAATTTCCATTTGAGAGTTCTATTGGGGGACAAGCAAGAAAAAGAAGAGCAATTGCACTTGGTCCAGTGGACAAGATTTTCCAAAAAGAGAGACGGGAAGAGCTTGATTTCACCATTGCCTTCTTCTTCTATCAAAACTTCATATCATTTAATGTTGCACGCTCACCTCTATTTATTGAGATGTGCCGAGCTCTAACTCAAGGGGCTCCATCAGGGTATGTGCCTCTTGGGTTAGAGAAGTTGAGAACCACATTGTTGACGAAGGCAAAAAATGAGGTACAAAAAATGCTTGAGCCTATTGTAGCATCATGGCCAACATCTGGGGTTAGCATTGTTTCTAATGGATGGACAGAGCCAGCACAACACCCAATCATCAACTTCATGGTGTCTTCCTTGAATGGTCCAGTTTTCATGAAAGCAGTTGATACACTTGGAGAATACAAGGATGCACAATTTCTTGGTGAGTTATTTATTAAAGTTATTGAAGATGTAGGTGTTGATTCTTGTGTGCAAATCATTACAGATAATGCACTTGTTTGCAAGGCTGCTAGCATGATTGTGGAAGCTAAATATCCACAAGTGTTTTGGACACCTTGCATTGTGCATTCATTGAACTTAGCACTGAAATCCATTGCTTCTGATGTGCTTTGGATTGGTAACATTATTGAGGATGCACGACATATCTGTAACTTTGTGCAAAATCATACAAATGCCCTCACTATCTACAAGGAGTACACCAATCTATCATTGTTGAAGATTGCTGATACACGGTTTGCCTCTTCATTCATGATGTTGAAGAGGTTGAGGGAGGTCAAGATCGCTCTTGGGTCCATGGTTATTTCTGAGTTTTGGTCTTTTTGGAGAAAGATAGTTAGGTAGCCTCTAAAAGAGTGAAGGACACAATGCTAGATGATGCTTGGTGGGAGAGGGTAGATCTAATTATTCGGATCATGGACCCTATCATTTCTTTGCTTCGATTTACAGATACAGACAAACCCATCCTATGAGAGGTTTATGAGGGATGGGATTCCATGATTGAGTCTGTGAGGAGCATTATTCTACAGAGTGGGTGCCCCGAGTATGAGACATCACCAGAGGCCTTCTGTGATACTATACAAAATATTCTTGTTAGCAGATGGGACAAGAATTGTACACCTTTACATTGTTTGGCTCAGTCATTGAACCCCAAATACTACAACCATGAGTGGCTGAATGGTGGACCTTCCTGCAGATTCCCTCCTCACATGGATGGTGAAATCTCACAGGGGAGGAAAGAGGCATTCATACGGATTTTTCAGGATACTGCATTGCTTGATGAGGTGGAAGATGCCTTTGCAGAGTTTTCCACTGGTAGTGGTCGATTTGGAGGTTATGATGTGATTAGAGACAGGGGGGCTAAGAAGCCCTATTCTTGGTGGGCAAATCATGGGGCAACAAGCCCTCCTCTTCAGCAGTTAGCCATGAGGCTCCTCTCTTAGGTGACTTCATCCTCTTGTTGCGAGAGGAATTGGAGCACATATGGGAATTTGTATAGTGTGAAGAAGAGCAGGCTTGAGCAGTCTAGGGCAAAGACAATGGTGTATGTGCACACCTACCTTCGTCATATTTACAGGCAGAGGGAAGAGTGGTTGAGGGAAAAGACAAAGATGTGGGATGTCTTTCCTGATGATATGGGTTTGGACACCAGTGTTGAGTTGGCATTGGCCAACATGGATCTCAAATATCCAATGCTAGAGCCTGTTAGATTTTGACTTAGAGGGGTCATCCTCCACAGCAGCAGATGCAGAGGCGACTATGGATACAGGGGAGGAGGAGGATGCAGAGGAGAGTAGTGGGGACCATGATGATGAGGACATTGATGTTGATTCTGATGCTGATGATGAGGATTGATGCCTTGAAGCTGTATACCTGTAGTTGTTTTATATTTTCTATTTCTATTTGCCATTGGCATTGCACCACCACTACCTCTGTAACACATTTTGATTTGATGACTTAATGAGAAAACTACAATTGTCAGTGTGTTTACCTTACTATCTTGTAGTTGTCAGTTGTCTTTCAGTTATGAATTATGAATCATGATTTATGTGACCACTGACATGTATTTGAATTTTGTATGTACTATGCATGCTATTTATGTTTGAAATCAATAAATTTGTATCATTAATTAAAATTTGTGTAAGAAATATCTAATTCTTAATATATATATTTTAATAAAATAATATATAATGAATCCTACGTGTCCTGTTCCGGGGGATCAACGTGTCCAAATCTAATACTACGAATCCCGAATCCCCGTGTCAGGTGACTTAGGTGCTTATCTAAGGAGATTGTTGTGTCTAGTAGGTTGGTTCATACAAACATTTATAAAGATAAGTTTTTGTTGTTTCCCCCTACAAGGGTTTCCACATAAATCTTGTGTATTTTGATTTGAGTTTACATGCATTTAAAACTTTAAAGTTAGTGAATGATTGACGAATACTCATGTAAAATAAAAAAAGGGATCTTATATTAATTCGCCCCCTTTCTCAGTATAAGCATAAGTTCAACAACTTGCCAACCATCAACCCTATCATAGTCCACAGATAACCAATTTCACATGCATCTTCATCCTCTTTTTGGTTAGTACTTCCTTTCATCTAGCCTGCTCATTCGATGAAGATAGGTCATCTATTAAGAGGTATGTTAACCATTTTGGTATTCAAGTGCTTTCATTCAATGTTGAAGGAGATTCTAGTATAGATTATAGGTTGAATTAGATGATATACCACTTTGATTGTACTTTTGTTCCCTTGCTTCACCTTGATGCTTATAACTTGCCCCTAGTCCAGTGTGACCTTCCTTGATGCTTTTTAGTCAACTACCTAAGAGGGGCACAAATAGGAGGCTTTGATGATGGTAGCATTCCATGACATACCTACTTAACACCTTCCATCTTCCCCCATGTATCCACATTCCATCTTTGGGCTATTGGCTATTTGGCACTAGTATTGGTTTCCTGTTTTCCTCATCTTTGGCTGGGAAATCTTGCCCCAAGAGGTTGATGCAATAGAAAGAAAAGGAAAAGCATGAGCCATATCTTTAAAATCCAAAAGATTGGCATGGATAAATGAAAGTGCATGGACAATAGCCTAACCTGAGCTCTATCCTCCTCATTAGCCGTCACCCGGTTGTTGACTAAATCATGATCTATGCAAATTAAAGGAACTTTGAATATCCCAAACCCAATGTGCAAGGAAACAATTCATCTTATAAGGCGTCAATGATGAATCAATGAAGGCTTGTAATGCTTGAAATTATACATTAGATCCCCTGAAACCCTAGTTATTATATCTTTGTCCTTTGGGGAATCTTGTAGTATAATCCTTGGGGTTATTTAGCCTAAGACCACTTGGGTTACTCAATTCCTAATATCTATTGGGGAAGCCTCCCTTGTGGGGATTGTATCCAACTGTAGAAAGCAAGGGAATAGTTGCTGAGGTGACAATGATAATTATCCCTTTGTTGCTCTCAATCTAGATTGCTTAATGAGGCTTTGTGCTAAGGTGTTACGTTTTGTAATAACAGGGACACTTTTGTATGGGGATGTATCAACTAATCTGAACAATTCCTCTCTCTCTAGCATGCGCTTTGATGGTTCCCATATCAATGCCACTCTCAAGGGTAAGGTTTTGTCCATAAAAGGTAAATTTACATCTTTAGACTTAATGCCTCTCCACTTCCACATGTGGGGTGCTTGCGTTTAGAGGAAGACTTGAAGGGTAGAAATGGTTCGTCTTCCGCCTCAGGAAGTCTACTTCATCATTCCTCAGATTGGGTCAAGGTAACAAGATCTTGATGATGTTGAGACTCCTTAGGGGGCCTATGATTCCCTGTGATTGATGGACTTTCATCTGGACTATGTTAGAAAGGTTGGTTCCTGATTTATATGCAAGAGGCTTTTTGAGGTTCAGCAGGACAAAATAATCAGGCAGAAAAGGGAGTACTGAGTCTTGGTGCAATCCTTGCAGGCCTTGAAAATACTTACGTGACAGACTACTATTATGCTTCTGGGGTTTAACTGCATTGTAATTTATTTGGAGATAATAAATGAAGCAACATGACTTTCTTCTTAGGAAAAAAATATATGAAAGTTTCCGGGGTACATGGGGATGGATGGCACTTTTTAGAAACAGGGTGCAGTGGTATGTTGGAGTACTGCACATTTAAAATTATATATTATGGTTAAAAAAAGCAGAACTGAAATTCATGTCTCTCTGTTTCCCATGACATCACCAAATAATGGCATCCCATGTGATTGACATTTCTCCTGTGAATGATGTTTTTGCACCAGTTCACTGCCCCACATTTCTTGGTTTCTAGTCTTTCCTGCTTTTGCTATTTTCTGTTTTTCTTTAATCCTTGTAAACTATAAATTTTGGAAATGCTTCTAAAGTTTTGGAAATATGTTAAATAACATTTCCTCAATTTAATGTTGCCATGCAATCAAAACTGGTGCAAAATTCTGCAAAAAAAGTGAAAAACAAAACAGCCAATCAAGGATAGCCATGCTGCTGTTCTATTTCTCCTTCACAGTATAGCATCCATTGCTGTGTGCTGAAACTCTTGCTCAGATTTGTTTTACAGTTGTGTTAGCAACTCAGATATAGTCACATTTATACCTTTTATATGTTGGAAATGTAACTAGGTTTGGTCTTCATAATTATCACTTTACTTGTATCAAAATGTATTTTATGTAAAAGCAAAAGAAAAGAATTCTTATTATTATTATTATTTTTCTAGTCAAAGCATGTTTTTCATGCTTCTAGGGATTATTGACTCGCAAAAGAAAATTTATTTGAGTCAAAGTCCCATTTTGACTTCTTGGAAGAAAAGAGACAATTTTGTATTAAGTTAAAAAAGTAAAAAAGTCAATTTTGTCCTCCATAAGACCAAGTCAGCCCTCCTGGACAAGTCGGCCTAGAAGAGGTACCTATTTGACCTCCTGGGAAGTGTATAAACACAAGAGAAGGGCTTATTGAGTCGCAAAAGAAAATTTATTTGAGTCAAAGTTCCATTTGGACTTCTTGGAAGAAAAGAGAGAATTTTGTATTTAGTCAAAAAAGTAAAAAAGTCAATTTTGTCCTCCATAAGACCAAGTCAGCCCTCCTGGACAAGTTGGCCTAGAAGAGGCACCTATTCGACCTCCTGGGAAGTGTATAAACACAAGATAAGTTCGACCTCAGTTGGCATCAATCATCACTTCGATTTCTGTGCAAAAAAGAAGAGAAGTTTCAGCGAAAAGTCAAGGGAGAAAGAGAGAGCGAAGTCAAAGGAGACAAACAGAATTTTCTGCCATCTTCTGTTCATCCATGTGAGTTTCTCTGCAGTTTTTACCAGTGTAGCGAAAATCACAATTTTTTGCTTCAAACGATTAAATCGACAATTTTTTCCCAAAAAATCTTGATTTTTGTATTTTTTATTCTATTTTAATTTTGCTGATTTTTTGCAAATTTTTACCGATTTATCCCAATTTTTACAATTTTTCCTTTTTCGGACCCTCGCCGATTTAATCCTAATCACGATTATCGCAACATTGGGGCTGAGATTTCAGGGATTGGCCAGAATTCATATGTTTGACCACCGTTGACATTGTTGATTTTGACCTGCAAGAAGAAGGATTAAAGGAAGGTTGATTTGGGATACTTGTGGAGGTTTTGGTCTTGGTCTTGGTCTTGGATATCTCACTTTGATCTGATTCTATAAGAGGAATTTTCTGGGTTTTCCCCCTTGTGGGGTTTTGGCCTTGGCTTGGAGAGCCTAATTTCTTGTGTTTTTTTGTTTCTTTGTGATCTTCATGTACATTTTGGTAATTTCTTGATGAAGAAGAACATAACATAATAATAAAATGCCAACAAACACTCACAAGTAATTATCATGAAAGAGAAATCAACCCTAATCTACAAGCTTACTGATTTCTCAACATGGTATCAGAGCTAAGGTGAAGGAAGGGAAGTCTGAAGATCACATATTGTTGGCATGAAGTAGCTATATCTCTTTCTAACTAATGCTAAAGAAAAGGACCTGAAGAAAGCATCCTTATAGCAGTCGTCACTCAAGGACATTCCTGGAAGTTTGCAGATATTCTCATCAGTTAGAAGATCAGAACTTATTAAAGGTAGATGAAGTCTATAAGAACTCAATCATTCTGTGCAAAGATCTGTATTATACTCTTGCTACCCAAGATATAGTTCAAGAAGAAAAATTATATGCACTCGCTCAAGCATGATAGGATGGCCAGATCTCTGAAACTAGTTCCTAGTATGCGAAGTTCTGTAATATGCGAATAGTATGAAGAGAAAATGTGGTAACCCTAGACAGAAGATCCATTGGTGAATAATTTATGGTGACAATTATACAAACCCCTGTGACAAAGCAAAATTCAATCTTAAGATCCGAATTGTCTATAATAAATAGAGGTCTGCATTTAATCTAGAAGGCCGAGACTCCAATGAATAAAAGGATTGTGGAAAATTACTAGAACAAGTCTGAGACCTAGAAAAGAAAAAACTAGATTGTAAGATCAAAGACTAGGAGAAATCCTCACTCAAGAGAAGTTTTTTATGCATATCTCTGAGATAGTTCGTTATATACATTTATAAGGCAAGTAACAAGTACATAGAAAAAGGAATACTATGATGTGAGCCACAGGAAAAACAAAATGTTTCTATGAGAACTACAAAAACAAGCATTCATGATAATACCAAATTACTACATGAATTCCAAACCTTCTACAGTACTGAAGTTTACAATATTCTCTATAGAGGAAATTGTAGAGTACCCAGTGAATTTTGAGGCATTTTGAACCATCTATTCTAGCTCAGGATTGAAAAAGAGAAGTCATCTTCAGAAAAGGAGCGAAGTCTGTCCAGAAAGCAAAGTTCTCTTCTGTGCAAAGACATCATAAATCCAAGACATTCATTAAGGCATTTGAATTTTGAAGGAGTATATCTCGCTCTCTATGGCAAAGTCTGAAGCCTAAACTTTCCAGGACATTGTGATTATATGCAATATTTATTAAGGACTGAAATGTGTCATAATTGTAATCTGAAGTTAAAAAGGAGACCATAAACTATGTACAAATGATGAAGCATCTCTCTCTGAGATATATCTTTGTGCAAACATCAGTGATCAACTTGTTGGCACGAGACTGAAGTATATAGCCTATGAAAGGGACAAAAGTCATTAATAAGAGCTGAGAACTCCGTAAAAGAGCTGTGACAAGTCATGGAAGGCATCATGATAAGAAAGCAGCTATGTTACCTTCCTCCTCGTACATAATAGAAGAACGAAGGATCCACTATGAAGCCAACCTATCTGAGACAACCAGACATTACCAACAGTTAAAAGGAACATGACATCCTGAAGACCAAATTCATCCGTGTTTTGTAGCCTAGCTTGAAGAACAAAGCACTGAGATCAATGTGGAGATCATATAAAGACCTGGTTGCAGAGGCACATGGAGAGAATTAAATAAGAAGTTCAAATAACTCTTTGTATTACTAGTTCCTAGTAATATAGTATCATATTCAAAGGCATTCATGGAGATAAGGTACAGTTAAAAAGAGGTATGTATAAACCATGTTCATTTGCAATCAATGATAAGTAGTGATTCTAAGATAATGATCTCTTGAAAAATTTGTAATGCATCATAGAAATGGTTTGCATAGATAGATCATTAGCATTTGAAGTTTTTCCTTGCATATAAGAACTAGGAATGAAATGAATTCTATATAGAAAGCTTGCTAATTTTATTTCTAGGGTTTGTATATAGAACTTGCAATTTGTAAGTTGAAAGGTCTTGAAGACTTTTGGCATTCAGGGTTTGTGAACCCTAGCATAGGTTGAATCAAGAAGAACCCTAGGAGCAAAATCCCATCCAATCATGTCATCAATTAGAGGTAGATCTAACCCTTGATGTTTAATGTGAGAACAAGGTTGGTGAACAGGTCCAAAATTAAGAGGGAGCTAATTGTTCTCAAAAGATGAGTATTCTTTATCTCCTTGTTTATTATCTTTGAGCCTTGTCCTTTTGTTCTTTCATGATCTTCTAATAAAGGTTGTAGGTCTAGGCTAGATCTATCTAAAGCTTGACTAGTAGATGAAGGACTTGAGAGAACATTGCAAAGCATGAAGACTATGAAAGGAGGGACCAGTTTGAAGTATGCATCAAAGAAGATGGAAAGAAGTTCACTTACCTCAGATGGAAAGAGGGAGCTGTAAAGATCTTGGATGAAATACAATAGTAATTGAAGTTTGGCAGAAAGCCCAGAGAAGCTTGTGATAAAAGAGAAGATGATTGATGTAGGGCAATGTCTTTAAGAAAAAGAGTTTTGATATTGTTGTACCAACTGCTGATTGGTTTGTTCCAGGAACACATTAATTGACAATACTGATACTGATAGAGATACTATTAATGATTGGAAGTAGAAGAACATAAAACATAATGTTGACCTCAAAGGGAGCAAGCAACAAGAATTCGATATGAAGAATCCCACACCTTGACTAGAGGCTATTGTGATTTGGCAACTTTGATAATGATGTTTTGGGATATGGTTTGGCTCCTTGGACGGATACATCGCAGAAGTATGTAGCAATTATTGCAAGAAGTTGTGAGGCATTCGTTTAATGACGTTTTATCGAAAATTGTTTGATTTCATTTGGGAATACATGGATTGAGTGGACAACACTAATGATAGCTTGGAAGAGCATGAGGGAGAAATTCTATAAAAGATAGAAGGCATGTGCAAGCAATTGCAAGGAAATTTGGCTCTTTGAGATGTTAAATGAATCATTTGATGACAAAGTTACATGAAAGGTCTGGGAAGGTCGAAGCTTGTTATTATATGATGCAAGATAGGAGCCAAGCAACTACAACAGATCTCCCTTGATCTCCACAGAAGAACATGTAGTCGACGTTGTTATAAGTATTATGATTATGTCTCCCTGATTGGAAGGGAGTAAGGGTTTTCTCCTTGGTTGAGAGGGAGCGATGGTGGACATTGTGTTCTCCATGTATCATGCACTAGGCCAACACTAATAGTCGTAAGTCTAGTAAATGCACTGATAGGGAGAATGGAGGATTGGATAAGCATTTGGGGCCTATACTCCTTGAGGATTGGGAATCCAAGATAGGAGCAGTCCTAGGGACCGATACTTCTTGAGGATTCAGAATCCAAGATAGTAGTCCTGAGGACCGATACTCTTTGAGGATTGGGAATCCAAGATGAGAGTAGTTTTGTGAAGGATCAATATTCTTTGAGGATGGGGGAGATATCCAAGATAAGAATAGTCCTGTAAGGACATACCTGGTGAACATCCGAATGGGATATGTGTCTTGAGAGGTGGTGGTGGTGTCCAAATATATGCCTCCTAACATTGTGCTCTAATCTAGTGGAGAGGTAGAGCTTGTTAGTCAAGGCCTTGCTATTTTGTAATTGAGAATGCTGGTTATGATGTTGATGCTTGATGATGCTTATCAATTTGAACTCTTCTTATGAGAATATTTCAATTTGAGAGTGTCCTTGTATCCTATTTTGTAATTATGAATACCTCCCTAGTTAAGATTGAGTGTTGGAAATGTAACTAGGTTCGGTCTTCATAATTATCATTGTACTTGTATAAAAATGTATTTTAAATTTTTATGTAAAAGAAAAAGAAAAATATTTATTATTATTATTTTCTTCTTCATGCTTCTAGGGCTTATTAAGTCACAAAAGAAAATTTATTTGAGTCAAACTTCCATTTGGACTTCTTGGAAGAAAAGAAAGAAATTTTTGTATTAAGTCAAGAAAGTCAAAAAGTCAATTTTGGCCTCCACAAGACCAAGTCAACCCTCTTGTACAAGTTGGCCTAGAAGAGATACCTATTCGACATCTTGGGAAGTGTATAAATACAAGAGAAGTTTGACATCATTTGGCATCCATCATCACTTCGATTTCTGTGCAAAAACAAGAGAGATCTTAGCGAAAAGTCAAGGGAGAAAGTTTGAGTGAAGTCAAAGGAGAGAGACAAAGAATTTTCTGCCATATTCTGTTCACATGTGTGAGTTTCTTTACAATTGTTACAGGGCTGAGATTTCAGTAAGGCCGAAATTTCAGGGATTGGCCAGAATTCAGAGGTTTGACCAACGTTGACATTGTTGACTTTGACTTGTAAGAAGGGTTAAAGGAGGGCTGGATTGGGACATTTGTGGAGGTTTTGGTCTTGGTCTTGGGTCTTGGATATCTCACTTTGATGTGATTCTATAAGGAGAGGAATTGCTAGGTTTTCCCCCTTGTGGGGTTTTGGCTTTGGCTTGGAGAGTCTAATTTCTTGTGTTCTTTTGTTTCTTTGCGATCTTCATGTACATTTTGGTAATTTATTGATGAAGAAGAACATAACATAATAATAAAATGCGAACAAACACTCACAAGTAATTATCATGAATGTGAAATCAACCCTAATCTACAAGGTTATTGATTTCTCAACAGTATATCCTTCCCAAATAAAAGGATTTTTGAAGTCTTGTCTAATAATTTTCTTATGCTAAATAACTGCCTTGACTGCCTGTTAGAAGCAGTCATGATGTCAATAATGCCAAACATTTTGCTTGTCTTTGTCAGGCCAGGCAGTAACTCCTCTAGGCAAAATTGATTCGTATGTTTATTCCTTCAGGTTGGTCTTCATTATATACATGAGAGAGAGACTATTCACTTCATCTCTCGATGACTGTTCACATTACTTATTTATTTATTTACATTATGTTCACCCAATCCTGATGATTAGGTGTCAACATTCCCCCCCTTAATCTGAAGGGATGTTGGTGAGTCCAAGCATCATTCTGGATTGTTCAAGCTTTTCTCTTCCAAGCGCTTTGGTGAAGATGTCTGCAATTTGCTCATTAGTGGAACAATGACGAAGATGGATTGTTTTGGCCTCAACATGATGTCGAATCAGATGATATTTAGTATTGATGTGCTTCGTTCGATCATGGAACTTTGGGTCCTTGGCCAAATTTATTGTAGAGGTATTGTCAATCATGAGTGGAGTTGATCGTACTTGTTTTACTTGCAAATCTTCAAGAATTTCCCTGAGCCACACAAATTTTTTTGTTGCTTCAGCTGCTACCACATATTCTGCTTCTGTTGTGGAATCGGCTGGAAATGATTGTTTGCATGATCTCCAGGAGACAGCTTCTGATCCAAGACTCATAGCATATCCTAAAGTAGATACCCTAGTTTCTTTGTCTCCATCGAAGTCTGAATCAGAGAATCCAATCAAGCTGAAGTCGTCCACCTGTGTATACTTGATTCCAAAGTCTTGAGTTCCCTTCAAGTAACTTAGAACTCTTTTTGCAGTAGACCAATGTCCCTCACAAGGCTTTTGCATAAACCTGGAGAGGATTCCAACAGCAAATGAAATGTCTGGTCTGGTAGTAGTGAGGTAGATGAGACTTCCTACAAGCTGTCTATTCTTTGTTGCATCCTCAAATTCCTTTCCTTCAATAGATGTGAGCTTTAAGTTTTGTTCCATTGGAGTAGAAAGAGGATTGCACTCTGTCATGCCAAATCTGTTTAACAAATCTCCAATGTATTTCTTTTGAGAAAGAAATATGGATTTTGGATGTTGGGTTACTTCAATGCCAAGATAGTAATGAACATAGCCCAAATCAGTCATTTTAAAACTTTTTCCTAATTCTTTCTTTATGGATGCAATATAACTTTCATTGTTCCCTGTCATTAAAAGATCATCTACATATACCACAAGATATACAACTGTTTTGCCAACTTTCTTGACAAATAAAGTTGCATCATCAAGATCAAAATGATTGAAGTTGAGTTTCAGAAGATGCTCAGTTAGCTTTTCATACCAGGCTCGTGGTGCTTGTTTGAGGCCATACAAGGACTTCACAAGTTTGCATACTTTATGTTCATGTCCTTTCACAGCAAATCCTTCACGCTGGGACATAAAAACATTCTCTTTTAGATCTCCATTCAAGAAGGCAGTTTTTACATCCATTTGATGGACTTTCCAACCGTTCTGAGCTGCTAGTGCAAAGAATGTCCGGATGGTGGCCCATTTTGCTGTGGGGGCAAAAGTTTCCTCATAATCGACCCCTTCCTTTTGTGCAAAACCTTTTGCCACAAGCCTAGCTTTGTGCTTGTCAAGTGAGCCATCAGCTTTGTACTTGTTTTTGTAGACCCACTTGCAGCCAATTGGTTTGGTTCCAAATGGAGGATCAACCAGCTTCCAAGTGTCGTTCTTTATGAGGGCATCATACTCCTTTTGCATTGCTTCTTTCCATTCATCATGAGAAGCAGCTTCTTTAAAGGAAGTTGGTTCAAAATCTGTAGACAAGTTCAATTCACAATCATAAGAAACATCCATATCAACAGGTGAATTAGAGTCATCTACATCACCTCCATTTTGTCGATTTGCATTTCTGGTTCCCGTTTTTCCAATTTCATCAGGATGAACACTTTCAAGTGTCTTTGTCAGCCACTTTGGGGGACCTTTCTGAGATGGTCCAGGCTGCTCTGTTGATTGAGTTGGGAGTGAATCAAGATTGAGTCTCCCAATTCTATCAATTACATCACTTAAAGCATCATCCGTTGTTGGAGTTTCAGACGGGGGAGAATCTTCTTTAGAAGACGATTCCACATGTTGATCTAGTATAGGAATCCCCCCTTCAAGATGTGGAATCTGATTTTCAAATTCTTGAAATGATTTCATTTTTGTGAATCTATCCAAGCGATCAAGTTGCCGCTCAACAACATTGTCAGATTTGGATGATTCAAGAAAAATTACATCTCTATATATAACAAACTTTTTATTTTCTTCATCATAGAGGCGGTATGCTTTGGAGGTATTTGAATACCCAAAGAAAATACACTTACGACTTCTAGCACCAAGTTTGTTTCTATGTACCTTTGGTATCAAAGCATAACAGGTGGAACCAAAAATCCTGAGATGTTTAACCGAAGGAATATGTCCATACCACAATTCATAAGGAGTCTTGTTTCTTATAGCACTAGATGGACATCTATTCTTTATATATGCAGCACATAGAACAGCATCAGCCCAAAACATTATCTTTACATTTTTGAAAAAAAACATGGATCGTACCATATTCAAAATTGTTCTATTCATTCTTTCAGCTACACCATTCTGTTGGGGATTATAAGCACAGTTGTTTGATGTTTAATCCCATGTTGGCAAAGATATTGTTCAAATTCATTTGATGTATATTCTTTTCCATTATCAGTGCGAATAGACCCAATATGAGATTGTGCATCATTTTCAATCCATTTATGAAAATTCTTGAATGTTAGGAAAGCATCAGATTTGTTCTTCAATAAATAAACCCAACACATTCTGGTGTAGTCATCAATAAATGTCATGATATATTTATTTCCATTTGCAGAAGGAACAGGCATTGGACCACATAAATCTGAATGAATAAGTTCAAGCTCCCTATGTGCTCTTGAATGTGAATCATGAAAACACTGTTTGCTATGCTTTCCTAGAATGCAAGCATCACATTGCTTAAGTTTTCTAGGAATTGTAGGAAAACCAGCAACACCATTTTTCTTCAATAAGC
>APFE031111107.1:463304-484714 GCA_000404065.3 Pinus taeda
AAATGTCCAAATCTAGCATGCCATAATAAACTTGATGGAAGAGTACCTTCTTCATGATGAGGAATATATGAGAAATGTTGTTTATGAGCAGATGTTCCTTGCAGTTTGAGAAGTCTTTCTTCTTCTATTCCCCTCATGACAAGTGAGTGATCAGATGATTTTCTCACCTCAAGCTTGCCATCAAACATATGAATGGTGACCTTGCTGGCGGATGTGGACCAAGGACAACAAGTTTCTCTTGAGCTGTGGGAGATATAGAACATGATGCAGAAGAAAGTTTAGAAGACTAGGCAGTTTAAACCTGATTGTGCCAAGCCCTGATGGCTTGATTTTTGATTGGTCTGCAAAGGATACTGCTCCATCAACATTGTTAGTAAATTCTTCAAAAAAATCTTTTCTGAATCATGTGGCACGTTCCTCCTGAATCAAGCAACCAATCATTTTTCCAAGAAGCAAGTGAAGCATTAAATAAATCTTCATTTACTCCAATGTTACATTGTGCCACAACATAGTGAGCGGATTCAGGTGCTTTACCTTTGTCTGTATCATTAGTTTTTCCTTTCTGTTGGTTTCTTTGCTGCTCAATTTTGTCCCGTGGTAACTTGCATGTAGAGGCATCATGTGATCCATTTCTTTTGCAGCGTATGGAGTGCAAATCTGCTTTTTTCCTTGATAGTGTCTACCCCCCCGCGTCTGAAATATCTTCCTCTTTCTCTTCGACCACCTCTTCCTCTTGAAGAATCTTGAGCAGGATTCTTTTCTTTATGAGCATGGCACACAACCTCTTCAAAAGATTCAGGGCCTGTCTTCTTTCCAAAAGCTTTCTCTCTTTCAACAAACTTTTTCACAAGAGAGTCAAAGGTGATATCTTTGAGATTTCCATTTGCTTGCAATGACTCAAGATAATTGGAGTAAGTAGGATAAAGTGCCTTGAGAAAAGCGATAAAAGGAATATCCAATTCAACCTTAGTGGATTTCATATCATGCATTATAGACTTTACTTCAGATGCAAGAGCAAGAGGATCATTATTTTGCAGTTCAAGAGTGAAGAGTTTAATCATGAGTTGAACAACTTCAAGTGCAGAATGTGAGTCATAGAGTTCTTTCAGCTTTTGTAAGGCTTCAAAGGTAGTTGAGAATGACGAAATATGGCGACTCACCTCTTCATTTACAAATGCTGCGATTAATGCATAAGCTTTGCTGTTCTTGTTTTCCCAAATGACGAACTCTTTGTCTGAGGTAGGCTGTTCTGGTTCATTGTCCCCGTCTTCGACACACACTCCTTTCCACAACTCATTGAAAATGAGGGTGTGTTTTATCATCTGGGACCACTCAGGATAGTTCTCCTTGCTAGTGAGAACTATTCCCACAATAGATATGATTGAATGCATACTGTAAAAAAAATACTTCTGCTGGCAAAAATCTGTGTACTGTAAAAATACTTTTGCTGATAGAAAAATACTTCTGCCAATATACAGTAAAATTGTACTTCTGGTGGTAATTTTTTTTTTAAATTACAATTCAAAGAAATATATTTTTGATATCATTTGACAGAAAATTCAACTGTCAATATGTAAGACTATAAATACACAAAATTATACAGTGCATTCAACTGGACAGTGCTCTGAACAGCATAAATACAGAAAACTTTATAGCGCATCCAACAGCACTCCAACAGAGGTACGTTTTTGTTTTTGTCAAAAATCTCTTACAATTGCAATCCCAAAAATCCCTTGTAATGTGTCTCAGTGCAAAAACTTACATAACTTGATGCAAATGATAGTTTTGCATCTCTTCTCCTTGCTGCCGGTGCGACCTCTTTTACCAGATCGGTCAGCTCTCAGAGTGTAGCATCAGCGTAGCACTTTACCAATACACCATCGTAGGAAGACTCTTACCCCACAGCCACACCATTACAAAGCTTTACCAACGCAGCGGAGGTTCATTCGATGGAGGAAGACACAATTCATGTGATGGAGACAGTGTTAACTTACAACATTTTAAATAGTTCAATATTCAACCCATGCCATTTTACAATATGCCATGAACAATTCAATATTCAACGCCCTTTAAAACATTTCAACACATACCATATGCCATGAACAGTTCAATATTCAACGCCCTTCAAAATAGTTCAACAAACCAGCGTTCAAAACAGACTAGCATTCAAAACAGTTCAATACATACCATGTGATTCGACCAAGCAGACCAGTGTTCAAAATGGTTTAATATTCAACTCATTTAACTTCATAAACTAGTGAACAGTCTCACAATGCAGCTATGCAGTAAACTCTCCAGCGTGGTCCGAAGGCGAGGCTCTACCAGAAACCAATTGACTGTTATTTTGAATCCTCATGTAGCTAAGCAGTAAACTTTCCAGCGTGGTCCAGAGGCGAGGCTCTACCAGAAATTATGGCACATCAGAGGATTCAGAATTAATTATGGCATACAAGCGCACCGGGACAATAGATAGAGAGCAATAGGCAAAAGGGGGAGTTACACCTATTTCGGGAGCTGGCTCTGATACCATGTTAGGCTAGGCAGTAACTCCTCAAAGAAAAATTGATTCGTATGTTTATTCCTTTAGGTTGGTCTTCATTATATACATGAGGGAGAGACTATTCACTTCATCTCCCGATGATTGTTCACATTACTTATTTATTTATTTACGTTATGTTCACCTAATCCTGATGATTAGGTGTCAACAATCTTGCTTTCTTTTAGGTAATTGTTTTTTAAAATCTTTCGTTGATGTCTTCGATTTCAGAGGACATCCGCCAATTTCCTAAAGAATTTGGTGGGGACATTATCCATTAGCTAGGGTGATGTCTCCCATGGATGGGGGCGTTTCTGTCACAATTTTGGGGATCAGAAACACTTATTGTCCCTGGGATGTGTCCCTCAGGTCAGGGGACACATTCCTGTGAAACAAACACGCTGTGACGTGTTTTGGACCATATACAATGTTCTAATTGTTAGAAAATCAGAAAAGCAAAAAGATTTTCCTATCTTGATAGTTACTTGTGATTATCTTTGAATTCTTATTATCAAGTAGCTATCAAAAACATAAATACATAAATATCTACACAATAAAGACGTAGGATATAGGCTTCATCCAAGGCTAAAGCCCCTTTTCTAGGGGAGAATCCAAAAATTATCCTCTTCTTTTCAGAACCAAGTCAAATGAGATAACCAAGACCTTATGACCAAGACAAAGACCTCCTCTAATCCACCAAATCAACCTCCCAAGATGATTAGTCAAACACCAAATTTCAACTCAAGTCAAACTGCTTCAATCTTGCTTCAAACTTAGATTTCGACCCTCTTGCTTCAAATTTTCGGCCCTACTACAGAACTGCAACTTTGACCCTCCTGCAACAACCCAGAAATGCGCATGTGTGGCAGAAAAGAGAGAAAAATGATCTTCAATTTCTTTGCTAAGGTTCCTCCGTTTTAGGGTTTCTACTTCTTTTCTTGGTATTTCACACTCTTTTCTCCTTGCAACTGTAGATTAAAACTTGCTTGATTGTATGTCCAAATAGGTCGAATTGCACTTCTATTTATAGTGGTTTGAAGGTGGTTGAATCCTTTCATGAGGTTGACTTGACTGGAGGGCAGGTCGACTTGGTGGAGGCGGCATAATGGACAATTTTGACTCAATTACAAATTTCTTTCTTGATATACAAAGCTCAAGAAGGGGTTCTTTGACCTAGAAATAAAATGAATGAAGATAAAACCCATGCTAATAAATAATTTTTCTTTTCTTTCTTTTGACAAATGCATTACATCATTACTCAAATACAATTATGAAGACCGATACTAGTTAGATTTCTCAACGCTCCCTCTTAACTAGGGAGGTATTCATAATTGTTCAATTGGTACAAGATTCCCCTCAATTTGAAATGTTCTTAAGAAGAGCACAACAACATACGCAATGCTAGCAATACCTTCACTGCCAAGGTATCCTCCCAACAGGGACTAAGGTGTCATCTAGGCAATTACCACTATAGTACCATCAGGCTACAACCCTGGTATCCATCCAACAGAATATAGATACCATCTAGGCCTTCATGCCTTGACACCAACCCTTACAGGGATCCATGTATCAACACTAAACGGGAGGTCCACACGCTACCCTCCCTCTGGGATCTAGGCATCTATTGAGATCTGAATACTAACCAGGTCAAATGTCCTCCCAAGTATCAACATACAGGCAATTTTATGGTACTTATTCTTCCTTTTCAACGAAATTAGATATATCCACCAATCTGAGCATGCTCCTAAAATAAAGTAACTTCTTATTGGGAAGAGATTTCGTCAACACATCAACTACTTGTTCATTTGTTGGCATGTACTGTAGCTTCATGACCCCAACCAGTATTCAAACTTTCAATTTATATATTATTGTATGCTAGCACAAAACTCTGGGGTCTTTAACTATTCTAATGCTATTTAGGTCATCACAATATCCAAACACATCTTGATGAAAACTTCCTTCTTCAACTTCTCCAGTGGCACCAAACTTAGCCTCAACACTATCCAATTCTTGTTTGCAACTTTATCAATCATGAATAACCATCTATAGTGCTTTAGCATTTCGATCTATTCTTTCTTCAAGGTCTTTTACTATAGTTGTCATAATATGCCCTCCCTCTTAACTGGGCAAATGTACTTTTATCCCAGCTTCTTCTTTACTTGGGAACAAATTCACTCAACAATTCAGTCTTGCAGGCTCTTCCTTTCACATCGTCATATTATTGGAGAACGTCAACCTTTTGGAACACCATTTCTTCTATCCTCACTTGGAAACAAGGTCATCTATTAAACAATAATGTAAGCTTCAATGCCATCAAGATTCTTACAACTCCTCTTTCCATCATGCTCAACATCATCATCAAGTTATCATCAAATATGAGGTAGGTAGGCATCTTCAACATCTTGAAGATTATGTACCTGCAAATCTTCAACAAGAATAACCAAGCACTAATATATATGAAGTCAACTTTATCAGTACAATGGGAGCATCTAGGGTTATCAAAACTTTGAATAAGAGATCAATCCTAGATAGGCTTACAATCAACAAGAGTACACTTTTTATGCTCTAGATTTTCACAACAATCTTTGCTAGGGTTTTGTTACAAACCCTAGATACCATTATCAAAAACTAAACCTTAGATATCAACAACTAAATCAAGTTAGGATTTCAATCATAGAAAAAGCATTTTACAGCTAGGGTTTCTAGAATCTTATATCAATCTCTACTAGGGTTTTGTCGTAAATCCTACATATAATCATCAAAACTTTAATATTAGATATACAACAATCAAGTTAGGGTTTCAATCATATGGGAGCATACCTAGGGATTCATTCCTAAGATCTTACATTAACTATTACAAGGGTTTTTGTCATCAACCCTAATTCATCAAACCCTAAAGAGCTAGGGTTTCATCATATGTTGTAGATATAATCAACAAATCCTAAAAGGCTAGGGTTTTTATAGTGAACCCTAAAGGTTAGGGTTTTACCAAAGTGAACAAACGATAGTATAATAAGGGTTGATTTGATCTAAAGATCAATTATCCTAACAAATAAGAATCTTTATGATTCAAAACCCTAGACATGAGAACGTTAGTGATATAGAGCAAACTTTTAAAGACAAAAATGATTGTACCTTCTTATATGAAGAAGACCTGCTACAAATTTTATACATACCTTGAGTTGCTTATTTTACAAACCTTGTAGGGTTTCTTTATTGAAGAGCCCTTTCTCCAACGAAGCTTCTTTCTCCTTTTTGAATCTAGCTATAATTCTTATTGTAAGTTCCGTCTTGATCTTTAGAGTATAACTGCAAACTTTCCTTCCAAGGAAAACACGATAGAGGATTATAAACAAGCACAAATGAAACTTAGACAAATAGAGGAAATCAATAATGAAAAGGAACTAAAGAACAAGATACTTATCTTTTGTGAAAAAGGTGGGAAAGCTCCCTCTTGATCTTGCAACAATCTAGTCTTTGTGAGGGATTCTTTTTAACTTATCAAAACAACTTAAGAACTTTCTAACAAAACATATTAAATCTATAATTCCTAGAAATCAAAACAAAAACCTATACTATAAGAAAAGGATATACGAGACTTAATAGAATTAATCCTTGACTTCAACATTCTCTACTTTAGACTTCTTTGGAGGATTATCATCAGTAGTGACTGTAGCTTGGTCGTTTTCTCTCTTCTTGTTCTAAGGATTATTGGGGCATTGATTCTTATAATGTCCCATCTTGTGACAATGCTAGCATTCTATTTTGGAGAGATCAATCTTCTTCTTTGGCCCCTTAAACTTCTTATTTCCTCCTTTCTTCTTGACATGAGCAGAGTAGGCATTTGCAACATTTTCTTCATTTTCTTGTTTACCTTCTACCAAGGAAAGACGAGCTTCTTCTTGTCCGCAAACAGACCACATTTCTTCAAAGGATGGAGAATTCTTCCAACTACTAATTCCAGCTGCAAAGGCATTCCAAGACTTTGGTAGTCCTAGAAGGGAAACAATCACAAGTTCCTTTTCAGGGACTATTTCATCAATTGCTTGTAGTTCATCTTTTATTCGGGCAATTCTTACAAAATAGGAAGATACCATATCATCCTTTGTCATCTTAGCTGTTCGAAGTTCATTCTTTAGACTTGGCACTTGCCCAATATTCTTGATTGTAAACAACTTTGAGAGAGCATCATACATTTTTATTGAAGAATCTAGTGTGGATATCTAGGGAATCAAGTTGTCTTTGACTCCATCCACAATCAAGTTCATGGCGAGAATATCAGTTTCTTTGAATTTCTCAGGCTCATTTGATGGTTCCTTGATTTCTCCTAGTACAAAATCGTACAAAATCCAATACCTTATTCTTTGCAAGGATGAGGCCCATCCTTGTTTTCCATGCTCTATATTTAGAGGCTCCTTGAAGCTTGTTCTCAGATTTCATTATGAGGCCATGTGTATATTTTCAAGACTGACTTCCTTCTATCAAATGGACTTTTCTTCTGCTTATGAACTTTCTTGAAAACTTCTCTAGAATACTTCGTAGATGAGAGCTATTGATCTTCCAGCTGCCTTTTTCCTTGTTCTTTACCTTAGCTCTGAAACCATGTTAGAAAATCAGAAAGGCAGAAAGAGTTTCTTATCTTGATAGTTACTTGTGATTATCTTTGAATTCTTATTATCTTCTTATATATCTTCTTATTATCAAGTAGCTATAAAAACATAAATACATGAAGATCAAGTTGTATGGAGGTGAAACATTATGTGTGTCAAGTTGTATTCATGGGCAAGTGTTCAGTCCAGCTTATCAACCTGAGTAATTTGAGGTAGAAGAGTTGGGCTTAGAATAATTTTAAAATAAACATCCACTACAAAGTGACCTCCTTTGAAAACATTGAATTGCATTTCCTGTATTTAATTTTAATGCCAGCGATGTTGACAACATTCTGTGGATGATGGTGTAATTGCACATTTTAATAGGTCTATCCTATAAGAAAGGGATAGAGATGCTGTCAGATGTGTGTTGCGAGCTAAAAAACATATGTAGGCCAATCTATTACCCTTGATTTGCATATTTGATATAGGATCTGATAGATATTTTTAAGAGGCATAGTGCACCCAGTGATACATCAGGACTGTGGTATTCTTGAATTAATAAATTGAATCTATTTAAAATTTAGAACTCTCCTTGCTAATTAGCCATCTAGAAGTTAGAACTAATCTTGACAGACCAGAGCTTATTTTAACATCGTTGATCTTCTGCTAAGATAATAAATCTGAAAGTTTCTCTGATGTTCTGGTGGTTAAGTTATCTTTTGTTTGCACTCCTTTAATTTGGAAATCTTATCTGGATGACTGATGCTGAGGAATGCAATCCATCACTTGACCCAAAATTGCAACCCTACAGTTTGTAATTGGATTGAATTTCTCTCTACATATATTCACCTTTTTTCATTGAACTATTGCAATTTTGGCCTGTTGACTAGGTATCTCACATTTCACACTAGGTATCCCAGATTTCCCTCCGAGCTTTATAGAATCTCATGGCAACAGGGGTTCCAAGATTGGAGCTGATTGGCTGAGTAACTAATATATCAATCATTAGCACCTTGAGAGAAAGGTGAACTTATGTCAGTAAATACATGCCATAGATCTTTTGTGATGCGATCTTTTCTGTTTTAAACGATACACTTTTTCATGGATTATGCGCTAACGTGTTTACTGTCCATTTTCTTTAGTTATTTTCTTGATATATTCGCTAGTTTGCAGATTCATATGGGACTATCTCCTGAATTTTGAAACCGTGGATGTAATAATTGGGCCATTTGCACAATGTTTTCTCTATATTTGTTTTATTAGGTTTATGAGTTATTTATGACAGCATCAACTTCCGAATGTCTTTGACAATGACTGAAACGACTCATCCCACTAATTACTTACATTGTTCAACAATTAAAAAGCATGGAAATAAAATGAAAGATGACGTCAAAAGCCTGAATATTTTTAAATCTATTTCAGAGAATTATTATATTTGAATTAGTGACATTTTGCTGAATTGTATATGGCAAAACTTGGTAAATTTTGATTCTGTTACTCGCTAGTAGTTTTTTCTCAAATTTGTTTCCATCGGCTTGCAGGTAGTGTTAAAAAATTAACCCATAAATAAATGAGAGTGAAAGATCATTTCAATACCTGAAGAATTTTTTAAATCTATAAGAGTAATTTTTGTATTCTCTTTTATGCAATCCTTCTGAGTTGCGTATGCAAATTTTGGTTGATTCGATATTTTCTTTCATTTTCCAATTGATTTTTATTTGAAATTGTTTCAATTTGACTTGCAGGTTACTGCTATTATAGGGCGAGTTCTTAGTTCAGGCAGGCCACATATATAAATTCAACTACCAGTCAAATGTCTTGGCCAATTGATAATTTAGGAGATGGGAACATCCAATTTATATTACGAGAGATATTATGTGTGTAGTTTGATTCTTTCTTTCTGATGTACTAATAAATCTATGGCTTTACTGTTTTGAACCATAATGGAATGCAAATGCGGGTTTTTAGTTTCTTTCTAAGGAGTTACCTGAAGCAACTTCTCCTCATTAGCATAGATTTTCTATTTTGGGACAGGAACTTGTGACAGATACATTGAGATGCATTTTGTCATGTATGTTAAGCTTATATTTTAATAAGCTCTTTCCACTGCCTGATGGTTGAGTGGTAAGTTGGATGGCGCTTCCCATTAGGAGACCCACTTTCAAATCTTGTGAATACCTTCTGTCCACCAATCTGAACATGTGACTGTGTTACATCTGTATAAGTGGTGCAAAACTAGTATGGTAAGTAAAATTTAGACGAAAAAAGCTATATCATTCTCAATTAATGCAAATTCTTAGAGGTGTTGGGTACAGAATAAAATTGTTTTATATTCTCATTAACAAGCGACTATGAAGTTGTTTCCTAGCTCTAATATTTCTTTTAAATTTTACTGTTATTGTTATTTTTAAATTTTTTTATGTAAATTTAAATTTTAAATTGCTATGGTATCTTTAGCAAAGATTAATATTGCAAATAACCATCATGTTGATGTCTGCATAGGTAGGGCCTGTCCTTGGGCATGTAGAAGTTGATCCAGGAGGGCTTTTACTGTTTGTCAGATGCTATCTCCATTGGGTACATGCTACCTCCTAGAAGTACATTCCACCAAACATGAGCGATATCTGGGTGCTTGTCGGCAGTTTGGATAATTCCCGCAAGTCATGCTAGAATATGGGAACAGACTAAGCAGTCATGCATAAGACATGTTTTTTTGTTTTGTTTTTGAAATATAATATCTCAAGAATTCACAAGGAAAGAGGCTCTTAATGGCTAATCACCTGTTCAAGTATCTTATTGACATCCAATTAACTAAAATAAAATGACTGAAATTCGCAACAAGTGCTCCTTCTACAAGGCATGTGCGAGAAGTTACTGTATATGTAAGTATTTCATATCAAATTGTTCGAGTATCTTATTGACCTCCAATTAACTAAATAAAAATGACTGAAATTTGCAACAAGTGCTCCTTCTCGAAGGCATGTGCAAGAAGTTACTGTATATGTAAGTTCTTCATATCAAGTTGAGGCATCCTTGTGTTACTTTTTATAAGCACTTTCTAAGCATGGTTGCGTTTATGATTTACTGGGCAAAAGAGCAAACTCTATTAGTTTGATATAAATTATTCAAATCATCACTATCGGTTTGTGCACTTGATTTTCCATGAAAAATGAATGTAACATGCTTTCATCTTTGTATACACCTATATAAATTGTTAAAATATTATGTGATATATGTTGAAGAGTCTAGGGAAAATAGGTGTACTGTGATTCTTCGTTACTTGATAACAATTTGTGGAGTCTTTTTACTTTTTCTTGTTAGCTTTATCTTCTTCTTCTTTTTATTAATGCTTGCGTGTGTACTTCATCAAACTGCTACCAAAACACAAGAACAAGAACGCAAGATGTTGGCTCTCTACAAGGGCCAAAACCTCTCTTCTCTTGAGAGGAAAACCCTTCGATAAGTATTTTTGTGTTGAAGCTTCTTTCTCGATCAATACCAAACCTTAGACCTTTGACTAGAAGATCCTCCAAGCACAAGTCAAGTCCTTTTTCTCTGCACTTTGTTCCCCAACACTTTGTATACCTCCTTCCAACACTTTGTTCTCCGACACTTTGTCCTTCCGGCACTTCGTTCTTCCTTTTACTATAAGTAGATCTTCTAGGAGATATACTTTTACTTAGTGATATCCTTCACCTAAGGATACCCATTCCTTCTCTAGATCATCCGAGTTCTTTCTTGATGTATGGTGGTAGGCTGAGTGTGACGACATTGCAATGCTAATCTTCGCACACGTGAGAGTTCTTGTTGTAGTTTTAGCGCTCCCTCTAACTTCGCTTGAGGTCCGTCTCTCTTCGCTTGGATAGGAGGCCTAGTAAGCCTAGTTTGAAGCCCAAACAGTGATGGATGAGCAACCTTAATGTTGTTGTAGTAGTGATTGTAGTTAACCCTTTTATTTCTCATACATGTGGCTGCAGCTTACCCTAAAACAATCCTTAATACTTCGTTATCTTTCCTCCTTTGCTGCTCTAGAGGCTCCCTTAAACTTGACTTTTCCACCCTTTATTTCACTGCACTTGCTCGCTTATTTCAGAGATGATCTTCGCTATCTTTGGAGGATTGGATAACCTCTATATATAGAGGATTGTCCCTCCTTTACGCTGACTTGTAGGCCGACTTGCTGCATTGAGGCTGACTGAACTTTTGTTGCTGCAATAGGTGCTTTTAATGGTGCCATTGCTTCTTTGGATGGTGTCTTTTCTCTGAGGAGACTTGACTTTGCTTGGAGGTGTCTTCTTTGACTCTTATACATAAATATACATAATGTAACATGCCCTTAAGGTCTTCAACATTATTCTTTTGACTCTTTGACTTTCCTATAGCACTTTGACATGTGCTAGACCTACTTCAATGAACAAGAAAGTCATTGACATATATTATAAAAATAATATTTCTTTTTTTGAATAAATACAAATATCAAAAATACATTAATGAAAACCGAACCTAGTTACATTTCCTTCAATACTCCCTTTTAACTAGGGAGGTATTCATACAACATATTTGACTTTTATCAATCTTCGAAGGATTCACATAAGAGAAACTAGATTAGCAATCCATCTATTATAGCATCATATCAGTCAACATTGTCATATGCAAGGCCTTGACTAACAACTCCATTTCTTCATGAGTTCATGAGCTACAATGCTGGGAAGACCAATGATTTATAGACACCTTCATCATTACCTTTCAAGGTACATACCCACCCGGGTGTTCACTGAGTATCAGATGCCACATGATTACCCAATCCCCCCATTCTTTCTTCCTAAGTGAAGACAAGAATGTTGTGTTTATCTTGTGTCTACATTTCCATTCATGGCCTTTATTTAGACTTACGGTTGTTAGTTTTGGTCTAGTGTATGACCCATGAAATGGAAAAACACAATTGTAATCAGGGGTGATCCAAAGCTCCCTCTTGATTAGGGACTTGTCAGAGCTCCCTCTTAACTAGGGACTCTTTCATTCATCGACAACTTCTTTTTCATGAGTCCTTTAGTTGCTTGATCTCTTTCCTTTCTTTGATGTCATGAAGTCTTTGTTTAAACTTCTTCTAGGTAGGGCACCATCCATTAATCACTTTCCTTCCTTCTTTGTCATGTCATTGGTTCCTTCCTAGAAAGTGGCCTTCTTGTCACATATCAAGTTCTCTTGTCATTTGATTTTTCCTTGTCATCTTGTTTATGCTTCAGACTACTCTTCACATGGATGCTTCTTTGTACTTGCTTGTTCCCATGCTTTGATCTAATAGTCCTTCATGACTTCATCATGATATTGCTTCAACGTTAAATGGTGATTTTGTTGGATGGCTTCTTCATCATGACATCTTCGTAGAGTAGAATCAATTATCTGCATATTTCATATCTCCAAGGCCTTCATAGGTGTCAAGGGTCCCTCCTTCTTTTGTCAGAGTTCTTCTTCCTTCTTTCGGGAGATATCTTCAAAGTATCTAGTCAGATAGTGATTCTTGGTGGTCATGGTGTTCTTCACATGCTTGATCTCTTTCTTCATTTGCTTCTTGGAAAGATAGGTCAACTACCTCCCGCTCCTTGTGAGAGCACTTCTTCATTGCTTGCTTCTAGTGCTAGTCATCGTTTATTCTTCACTAGCTTTCTTGGTCAGCAATCCCATACTCATGTGAGTATTTTCTTTTGTTGACCTTCATTGCATTGTAGTACATGCCTTAGAGCATGTCCTTGGTGAAAGAGATTCTTTCATACTCGATCATGTTATAGAACTATTCCCATGACTCAATAATATACAAATGATAACATGATTAAACTTTGATGCATACATACCTCATCTTGATTCTCCTTTTGATTCTCCTTTGAGCATCTTAGCTTCATTTGGTTGTCCTTGGTGTGGCCCTTCTTGCTTCATCTTAGATTGCCTGCATATCATCCTTTTCTTGAATCCCATGAATGAGATTCCTAACGAGATTGGTTTATGAACCTTCTTTTGAAGATTCCATCATAGGATCTTAAAGCCTCTTGCCTTGCAAATGTTTCCTTTCTTTTGATGATGGAGGTCTTCTAAGATTCTTAATCATGATCAACCTTCTTTTATCATGGAGGTCCTATACTAGGTATGCTCCTTCTACATGAATATGTTGAGCTATATCTACCATGCTCCTATATTCTAGAAGATATTTCTAACCATGCATTTTATTCTCATTATAAATGCTACTTCTTCACGAGTATCAAGAACTTTTATAAATGTTACTGCTTCTGGATTCTAAAAGATGTTTCTAGTCATGCAATTTCATTTTATTCCTACATGCTACTATCCTACTAAAAACCTTGAAAGAAGACTTGAAGTAAAAAGTCTGACTCAGTCACAGTGGAGCTTTGGGGGATCTTCCTTCTTTCACTTCTTTTCTTCTTCTTTCACCTCGAGCCATGTGAGCTTCTTTCCTCTTTCTTTTGTTGTTGTTGTCCTCCTTAAGCTTAGAGCAATTCCTTTTGTAATGTCCATATTCTTGACATCCATAGCATTGGATTTTGGACATGTGTTTGTTCTTTGTTCTTTGTGGACCAAACTTGTCAAATTTACTTTTTCTCTTGGCTATGGTAATAAATGCTTGCTCCTTTGATCCAACATTTTCCTTTGCTTTAAGTCTGGTTTCTTCTGTCTTGCATAGAGACCACATTTCATTGAGAGTGGTTGCTTCCTTCTTGACATATATGCTTGATGTGAAGTTGCCTCAATCCTCAGGTAGAGCATTGAGTACTACAGTGGTCATTTCTCTTGTTAGACATGACTTCCCCAAATTCTTGAAGTTGATCTCTCATTTCAAAGATTTTCATGAAGTGGGGAGCTATTCCTTCCTTTGTTATCTTCATCTTGTACAATTCATTCCTTAGAGATATTACTTCTTCGGTTATGGATACTGAGAATAGCTCTACTAGCTTATCATAAATTTCTTTTGATGTTTCAAATTTGGAGATATAGGGAATGAGAGAGTTTTTTATTGATTCTATTAGAATCCTTTGAGCTCTTGTCTCATCTTTATTGTACTTAGCTAAGGCTTGAATTTGTTCCTTAACGGGGATAGTGATATTCCCTTTGACATGTTCTAGGAGTTCATTCTCCTTGAGAAGTAGATCATTTCTCTTCTTCCATGCAAGAAAGTTATTGGTACCTACCAATTTATTACTTTCCATGCAAAAAGGACATTGATGTATATTCAGAAGTGGACATGTATTTACTTAATAGATTTTGAGATGTAGTGGATTTGCTTTCTCCTTGAAGACTTGATGGCTTGCCTTCCTAGGATCTTGATGTTCTTCAAGTTGCCTTCTTCAAGTGGACTTGCTTGATGATGAGATTTGCTTGATGACTTGTAGCTTGATGTAGGTCCTGCTTCAATCTACTCTTCTTTGTAGATGCCTTTGAGTAAGGCTCTTCTTTTTGCTATGTAGGCTTCCTTGATGAATGATGGATTGTAGACCTTCTTGTCCTTGAAGTTATTGAGACTTCTAGGCTTGATGCTTCAACCTTGTAGATGTCTTTCCTTGATGAGTGTTCTTGAGTTGCCCTTTCCTTGACGTGTCACCTTAACTCTGATACCGTGTTGAAGAATCAAGGGCAATTAGGTGTAGTGTGATTCTTCTTGACTTGATAACAATTTGTGGAGTCCTTTTACGTTTTGTCATTAGCGTAATATTCTTCTTCTTCTTATTAATGCATGTGTGTGTACTTAATCAAACTGCTATAAAAAACATAAGAACTCAAAATTTTCTATCGATATGTCAACCGCAAATTTTTGGGATCTAGAAGAAACAAAAGCTAGCAACTCTGAAACACCTTTCAAGCCAATAAAAATAGAGTTTGTTCCAGAAAAGCCAAGAAAAACAAAAGCGGAGATAGTGACTCTTGAAAATGCAGCTTTTAAGTTTCCATCTTTTATCATGCCATCAATCCAAAAAGCAAATTTTGTCAAAGAAGTCCAAAAATATCCTACGATAGAAGAAGATTTGTTTGCTTCTAATTATAGTGGTTATATTCTAGATTTGGACAAATCAACAAGTCCAGCTGAATCAATTAGAATATGGATTGGAGCCTTATACTAGATGCAAGTAACCACAAAGCTCGATGGCCGGAATAGTTTATCACTGGTGGATTGGACCACCTGAGACAGAACGACAAGCAGTGGTTGCAGCAGGACTATCTACCTTAGAGGTACTACTGAAAACATAGTTTGTCCCTGAGCCAATTGATGAGAAAAAGCAAATCATTATAGATCTTGCTAGAATGGAGCTAAAAGATTTAAAATATCTTGAATCTTTTGGTCAGGATTTTATGGCCAAAGTTTAAAAAGCAAATCTTTCAAATGATTCAGTTCAAAAAATTTCTTTTCTATCAACGAGGAAATCTAGGAGATCTGGTTTCTAAAGATATTGAGCTTCAAAGTAAATCCATTGACCAAAGTTACTGGATAGATCTTTTATTTTGGTGTCAAGAGAAAGTTAAATATCTTTGTTGGCAAAAACAAGCACATGATATCACTCTCAGTGCTAATGTTTGTTGTGCTGCTTTGCCATGGACACCATTCAAGAAAAAGAGAAAGCATAAAAGGTATGGAAAATTTAAGGCTAAGAAAATTGCAAATCCAAAACGACCTTTTAAAAATTTTAGATTCCTGAAGAAAAGGAAACAACGAAAAACAAAAAACAATTGTTGTTTCATATGTAAGCAGAAAGGACATTATGCTCGTGCCTGTCCAAAGAGCACATTCGGTAAATTGAAAGCATGTGTAGATATTGAAGAATTTTGTGATGATTGGTCCGTTGTGCAATCAGAAGAAGAACCATTAGATGTATATATGTTCACTAATGCTTCTTTTTCAGAAGAAGATGAATTAATCAGTTGTGTTCAAAAGATGAATACTTTCTATGACTATTCTACTGGAGAATCTTCAGTTGAAAATGAAGAACTTCACTACAGTGAAGAATTTGAGACGGACACCGATAATTCTGAAGCAAGTGAAACCGAATCTTTATGTTGGTCTCTACAGTCAGAGAAAGACAAAGGAAAGCAAGCAATTCCTCTTCTCCCTCAATTAAATTCTTTCTGCCCGTATAAGAAAAACGTGGGACATACATCTTCAATGCAAGTCCCTGAATTTGTCCCGCAGCAGAACAAAGTTTTTTGAAGAAAATAGTAAAAACCAATAATCTTTTGTATATACCAGTTTCTGTCCAAGTTAAAAATAGTTGGATAAATCTTGATGCATTTATTGATACTGGTGGCTCAAACAATCTGTCCAAACCGTCGTTATTTAAAGGATTATGGAAACCTCTCCAAAATATCTTAATTTCAGAAACAGTCGGAGGTACAGTTAATCTCACCTACTATGTAGATAATGTGTTTTTATAAGTAGGTGGGAAGATTGTCAAAATATCCGCTATCTAGCATTATGATCCATCAGCCAGTTTATTTTTGGGTATGTCATTTATCAATTATGTTTTGCCCGTGACCATTAGCGAAGATAAAGTTATTTTCAGTTTCAAAAAACAAGCAATCTCTGTTCCAAGATTAAAATTTGCAGACTCAAAAGTTCGAAGAGAAAACCAAAAAAAAGACTTGTACAAGAAAGCCAAAAATTGATTCAAAAGACTGACAAGAAGTACTGCAAATTTATGAAAATAAAGAATGTTGGGTCCCTATAATACTAGTGATTACCCCATTACTATTCTAGTTGTACCCCTTATTAATATTTTGTGTCTCTATTGTCCCCATATTGTTATTATTGTGCCTCATAGAATCCCTCTATTGTTATTTTTGTGGCTTTATATTATAATTGTTAGGTCGGCTGGGTTATATTGTGACTCCTTAAACTCCTATATATAGGAAGGGGGTTTTATCATTTGAATCATCCAAGAATTGTTCATTTATGTAATGTAAAGGAGGTTGCCCCCTTGAAGAGGCTGAATTCTAAGGCGTTGATCTATTTTTTCTTGAGTTGATTTCATAACATTTGATATCAAAGCTTTGGATTCTAGGGTTTCGTTGCTCCAAACAGGTCATCGTGGCATTTTCGCTATAACTCTTTTTTTTTTTTTTTGTGATGTTTCAGAAGCTAAAAAAAATCCATTTGAGAAGACATCGCACTGAATCTCAGGTCCGAATTTCAGTGCTTTTCACACTATATTTTCGGAGATATGAACTGAGGAAGTTGGTCTTTTTGCAGAATCCTGAATTACATTCAAAACAGGTGACCTGGGGAAAATTGTCATAACTTTCTCTCTGAGCATCGGATTGAAATTTCGTAAGAAGGTACAGAAAGAGGACGGAGTGTAGTTTCTTGTATATATTTTTTAGAGCCAAAGGTCAAAACAGGGACACGTGGCACGTCGTACAAGTTCGCTCTACTGAATTAGTCTATAATCAGGTCACTGTGGGAGATTTGGCATAACTCTTCATTGGAGAATCCAATTGGGGTCATACTAGTGGCATTGGAAAGAGAACACAAAGGGCTACTGCAAATCACAATTTTAGAACTAAATGATCTGATATTACAGAGATACGTCAGAGGCAATATCGAGCTCCTACAAACTGAAAAAAGGTGTGTATATTTTTTTAAACGTTTGCTTAAGCTTGGTTTGAAAAATTATTTTGAAGTAATTCAAAGGGCATAGTGAAGCATTATTATCAGTAATTGAGGCCTCGAAGAAAGAAAATGGAAACACTTAGTAGGCGACCTGAAATCTCTAGCATGACTCATGAAGAAGAGGAAGAAATGCAACATGATATATCAAAATTACGAGACCAAGTGCAACAAGTGTCACTTGCACAAAAAGGAACAGAATCTAAGATGGATTGTTTAAAGAAAGGTGTAGAAGCAAGATGAATGACGTGGAAGCTAAGATAGATGATTTGAAGATAGATTTGAAGACAGACATGGAAGAATTGAAGATAAATATGAATAAGTTACTATACGAAAGGGTCACTAAGGGTGAAAGGGTAGTAAAGGAAACTCATGATGAGAAGAAAAGAAATGTTAATCATGATTCCATAGACTCTAATGTTGGATCGAAGACCCATATTCCAAAAATTGATATGAGGAAGTTTGATGGCAAGGATCCCGTAACATGGATATTACAGATGGAGCAATTTTTCGATCTCAATAATGTGCAAAACACACAAAAGTTACGTATGGCAACTTTATATTTGGAACCAAATCAGTTTGTATGGTATCAATGGCTTTGCTCTCGTAAATAATTTATCACTTGGACAATTTTTACAGAAGAATTGATAGCACATTATGAGAATAGAAAAAGCAACACTTTTTTTAGCCAATTTGTTATATACCTAGGGGGGATAATATGGGGTACCAAGGGAGGTACCCAAGGTAATAATGTAATAATAGGATGGGCCATAGTAAAAAATAAGGTGGTTAACCCATATCATGTAAGGGACCACAAATAGTTAGTAATAATATAATGGGCCCATGGTATTAGTGGATGGTATGAGGGAACCATGGTAATGATCCATGGTATTGCATGTATGAGGCCTATATAGAGGCTAGAGACTCCACATGGAGAGGTCAAGAAATATTGTCAAGAACTATTGTATGTACAAGCACATGGCTTGTGGAGTATTCTCCTTCCTTAAGGAGTGAATGTATGGTGTTGCCCTACCTTAAGGGTTTGATAATAAAGAAGCATTTTTATCTTATTTCTTGGGTTTATTTCTATTGTCTTATATTTTCATATATTTCCGGGTTAGATCTATAACAAGTGGTATCAGAGTTATAACAAGTGGTATCAGAGCTACAACAAGTGGTATCATAGCTCTTTCTTGGGCAAACAGTGGATATTTTTTTTTATTATTTTTTGCAAGATTTTGGGGGCGTCAAGTTTGCAGATCAGATCTATACATTTTGGTGCAAGATCTGAAAAATCTAATTGCAGATCTGGATTCTATGTGAAAAAATACCCGATTTCAAAAAAAAAAAAAAAAAAAATCAGTCGAATCGGAGTCCGGATGAAGGAGATATCGCTGATCTAAAAATCAGTGGGGTTGCAAATAATTTTTCAGGGCAGCGAGTTTGCGGTGCAGATATGGACGTCTTGGTGCAAGATCTGCAAGATCTAATTGTAGATCTGGAATCTTTGTGAAAAAACACCTAATTTCAAAAAAAAATCAGTTGAATCGGAGTCCGGATGAGGGAGATATCGTTGATTTAAAATCAGTTCTTTTTTCAGAAATTTTGGGTGACGGCGGGAGAATAGCAGCGCAGATCTGGAATTCTACTACCTGGATCAGGATTTCTATCACATGGGCAGATGCAGAATAATTGTTCCATTTATGAAAATAGGTCATAATAAGGATTCTGAGCAATATTGACAAAACTGTGACAATTTCAAATTTTAGCCAAGTAAGTGAAATTTTTCCAAACCTTCATGGCTTCTAGCAAGGAATTTTTTACAGGAAATGATAATGGTACTACTATTGAAGAATACATACAGAGATACAAGTCCACATTTCCGACACTTTGGAAGATTTCAATGGGGCTTAATATAAGAGTGAGGCTCAAAAATGGTGGAATTCACTTGACCACAAGCAGTTGACCAAACTTTCAGATGCAGAATTTGAAAAAGTCCTTTTTGACAAATGGTCTCGGGCTAGAAAAAAGGAGAATGAGACACATAAGCGGTTAATTGCTACGGGTGTCTCCTTACTGCAGGTTCATGGATTGATTCAGAAAGAGAAGATCATTGTTTCTATCAATCCTAATGGTAAACATAATTTTATCAATGTTAATTTGGCAAAAAAATTGCAAGTCCCAACAAAACATATTGAAAATACACAGGTTGATGATAAGGATGTTCAAATTTATAAGGATTTGAAACTTTCTATGGATAAATATGTGTTTCATGGTGATTTTTATGCTTCATATATGGATAACATGGATGTTGTTTTGGGATATCCTTGGATGGAATTATGGGTACTATAAATATTAATGTGCAGAAGAAATTCCTGAAGCTCTGGTATAAAAATAAGAAAATTACATTACAGGATATTTCCATTAATAAGCAGGTAGAGTCCAAGGAGGTTGAAGCAAAAGATGTTAAAGGGACTGACATATCAGATGATGAGCAGTTGATGGTCGACAATCAAACACAAACAGATGCTGAAGCCGAAAATGTAACAGGTGCTGACACATCTGATGAGGGTTCAGTGGTTGAAGTCATATTGGAAAAGAAGACACCACAACAGGCACCACAGCAGAGTGAATTAAAGAAAAAGACACCGTGGGTTAAAACTTCAACATATCATCACCCACATCACCCCGCAAGACAACCATCAAAATGGAACCCAAATAGTCACAACCCTCGTATGATGGATACGAGGAGCGACGATCCACCTACTACACATCAACACAGAAGAGCTGCCACGGTCAACTTCCATGTCAAGCGAGCGAGGCACCAGCGAGATCGATGATTCACCTTTCTCTTAGATGGCTAGATGCACGTGCATGGTACCAGTGGATTACTCTTTTGAGTAGATCTTATTATTTGTGTTCTTCCCATGTTTCGGGGACGAAACATGCTTAGGGGGGTGGAATGTTATATACCTAGGGGGGATAATATGGGGTGCCAAGGGAGGTACCCATGGTAATAATGTAATAATGGGATGGGCCATAGTAATAAATAAGGTGATTAACCCATATTATGTAAGGGACTACAAGTAGTTAGTAATAATGTAATGGACCCATGGTATTAGTGGATGGTATGAGGGAACCATGGTAATGATCCATGGTATTGTATGTATGAGGCCTATATAGAGGCTAGAGGCTCCACATGGGAAAAAGTGAAGAAATATTGTCAAGGATTATTGTATGAGCAAGCATATGGCTTGTGGAGTGTTCTCCTTCCTTAAGGAGTGAATGTATGGTGTTGCCCTACCTTAAGGGTTTGATCAATAAAGAATCATTTCATATTATTTCTGGGTTTATTTGCATTGCCTTATATTTTTATATCAGATCTATAATATTCTTGGGTTAGATCTACAACAAGTGGCATCAGAGCTACAACAATTGGTATCAGAGCACTTTCTTGGGCAAAAAAAATGGAAATTTTTTTTTTTTATTTTTGGAGGAATTAGGGGGCAACGAGTTTGCAGATCAGATCTGTACATTTTGGTACAAGATATGCAAAATCTAATTGCAGATCTGGATTATATGTGAAAAAATACCCGATTTAAAAAAAAAAAAAAAAAAA
>APFE031111112.1:2537-15819 GCA_000404065.3 Pinus taeda
GTTCAAGTATGGGGTTAGTACAAGGAGCTATAAGGATAGACTGTGACAGCCAAAGTGAAATCTTCTTGGCAAAGAACCCTGCTTATCATTCAAAGACAAAGCACATTGATGTTCAGTATCACTTTGTGAGGGATAATGATAGAAGACAAAAAGGTGTTGCTGGTAAAGGTGGACACTTTGAAGAATACTGCAGATGCATTGACAAAATCTGTGAGCTCTGAGAAGTTCTCTTGGTGTAGAGAAACAATGGGTTTCAGGGCTAGAAAAATGACTAAGCCCTCCTGTGGCCCCCTGTGGAAAGAAAACAACAAGTGGGAGATTGTTGGGTTGTGTTATATTCTTTCCACATAGTTAACAGGGGGTTTGAGGGGTACCTGTAACCCACTTTATGGGGTCCAGGGCAGCGCCCCAGAAAATTTTGGTTTTGGACCCTATGTTAGGTTGGGCGGACCCACCTATGGTTTTGTGCATGATTTTCGCACATGTTTTTTGGAAGTGATGGTTTTTGGTCCATGGTTTGGACGCGATGGTTTTCGGTCCATGGTATTGGATGCTTCGGCATGTATAAATATGTATTGTAGCATTGAAAGGAACATAATGAAAAATCAAGCTAGTAGTCCCGGTTTTGGGATCCAGTGGGAAATCTCTGTGTATATGTGTTTTATGTGGTATGCTCTCGCATTTTTATTTTTTCCTATGATTTAGAATTCGTATGCAGGTAATTTTTGTACGTGGTTAAAAACTACACAAAATTATTATTTTCTTTTCAATTATTCTCTTCTCCTTCCTTGTAGTCCCTTATAAAATGCTTGATCTTTCCATAATTTCAATACCTTTCCTTGGACTTTCTTGGAGATTATGCCTCCCACAACATTTAAGTATTTCCTCTTCTCACTTATTATCTTTCCCCTTTAATATTCCACAAACAAGAAATCTCTCAATAATGTTAGAAAATTATATATTATAGAGCAATGGAACACATAAAATATTGCAGAAATATAAACACATAAAACACATAAAACAAGAGAGACATAGATATATGTGGTTCACCCAATTTGGGCTATGTCCACGGAGAAACAACCAGTCCTTCCTTTTATATTATCCAATAAAATGAAGAGATACAACCTACAATAGATTCGTTGTAATTCCCTCTTCTCTCTCACACAATCTCCTCTCTCTTTCTCACTCTTAATACCAATCTACATAGATGCAATAAAATTCCCTCATATATAGTGAGGGGTTGCCTTCTAGGGAAAAACCCTAAATTAAACATAACTTCTACCGTCATATCTCCACCTAATGAATGCCCCCCCCTCCCCCCCCCCAAGGAGCTCCCTTGTAGCGCAAATATTACGGGTAGCGTTGCGGCCACATTACGAACTAGGGTCTAATGTGGTGATACCTCTGTATAAAGAAGATAATCAGGCTCCACACCCAACAATCTCCCACTTGGAGACTGATTATGGAAACTCCACCACTGCTTCATTTGTTGGACAATGACTCGAATTTGGACCTAGTTGTTTCTCATCTTCATCATCATAATTGAAGACCAATTGAAACTGAGCAGAATCTCAAATTCTCCCCGGTTAAAACTTTTGTTAACATGTCTGCAGGATTTTGGCTAGTGTGTATCTTTTCCAGCTTCAACTTTCCATCTTTCAACACTGATCTTATGAAATGGTACTTGAGCTGTATATGTTTAGTCTTGGAATGAAATGCAGAGTTCTTTGCAAGATGTATGGCACTCTGGCTGTCACTGTATAACCTACCCAACTCCTGCTTCTTACCTAATTCATCCAGAAACCTTTGTAACCAAATCTTCTCTTTACTAGCCTCTATAGCAGAAACATACTCTATTTATGTCGTTGAGAGTGCAACGACACTTTGAAGTTTTGAGACCCAACTGACAGTTGTTCCACCTACAGTAAACACATACCCTATGGTTCTCCTCCTGCTATCTCTATCACCTATCATATCTGGATCAACATATCCCTATAGAGAAATGCTTGAACCACCAAGGCATAATGCTTGATTTCTAGTACCTCTCAAATACATGAGAATCCACTTCACCACCATCCAATGTTATTTTCCTAGATTATGCATGTACCTGCTTACTACCCCCACTGCATGTGCAATACTAGGCCTTGTGTAGACCATTGCATACATTAAGCTTCAAACTGCTAATGCATATGAACTTTAGACATATAATCCATTTCTGCTTGAGTCTTGGGACACACCTCCTTACTTAGTTTGAAATGGCTAGCCAAAGGTATACTAACTAGTTTCGCATTCTGCATATTAAACATTTTCAACACCTTTTCTATGAACTCACTCTGAGACAATGTTATTTTGCGATTCTTTTTGTCTCTAGTTATTCTCATACCAAGGATTTGTTTTGCAGCACCCAAATCCTTCATTGCAAATGAGTTGGCCAATTTTCTTATGAACACATTTATTTCCTATATGTTAGAACCTACAACAAGTATGTCATCTATATACAATAATAATATAATATAGCTGCCATCATTTCTACTTTTGAGATAAACACAATGATCAGAGTGACCTCTAGTATAACCTTGTTTAGACATTAACCTGCCAAATTTTAGATACAACTGCATTGAAGCCTGTTTTAAGCCATACAAGCTCTTCTTTAACCTGCACACTAGTTTCTCCTTCCCTTTGACCTCATATCCTTGTGGTTGCTGCATATATATCTCTTCCTCCAAATCCCCATGGAGAAAAGTTGTCTTTACATCTAACTGCTCAAGATGCAAAACCTCAACTACTACTAGACTTAAAATAGTTTTAATTGAAGTCATTTTAACAACATGAGAAAGTATCTCATCAAAGTTTATACCCTTTTTCTATGAAAACCCCTTCACTGCAAGCCTAGATTTATACCTTTTTCAACCTCCATCATCTTCCTCCAACCTGTAAACCCATTTATTCTACATTGTTCTTTTACCTACAGGAAACCTAACTAAGTCCCAAGTCGGTTATGTGCTAAGGAGTCCATCTCTTCTTTCATGGCTTTCTCCCACTTCTTCCTAGTTTCTACCTGCATTGCTTCATCATAACATTCTGGTTCACCAGAATTAGTCAACAATACATAATATAATGAAGGAGAGTATCGTTCAGGGGGCTTACTTATCCTGGTAGATCTTCTAATAACACTTTCAGGTGCTTGAGGTGCTTTTTGTTGTTGTGGTTGTTTTTGTTGTATTTGTTCTTATTGTTGATCATTATGATTTTTAGGCACCTTCACTTTTTCTATGATCTCATCAAGCACTGTGTATTCTCTGCTTTCTTTTTCCTATTTCTTTTCCTACAGTTGATCCTTATCCAAAACTTTTTCATTGAATATGACATCTTTGCTCCTAATGATTTTGTGTTTTTCATAATCATAAAAGTGATAACCAAAATCATTAACACCATATCCAGTAAAGGTACATTTCATTGATTTTGCCTCAAGTTTTGTTTTATTTTCTTTATTAATGTGGAAAAAGGCTTCACAACCAAAAGTCTTTAAAAATAAGTAGTTTACCTTTTTACCTGTCCATGCCTCCTCTAGAATACCACCATCCAAGGAACTTGAAGGCACTTTGTTTATTAGATAAACAACAGTATCTACAACATCTGCCCAAAATTATAAAGGCAATCCTACATGCAATCTCATGCACCTTGTACACACCTTGTACACTCCATGATTGTTATGTTCATCTTGTTTATTAGATAAACAACAGTATCTATAACATCTACCCAAAATTGTAAATGAAATCATGCATGCAATCACATGCACCTTGCACGCTCCATGATTGTCATGTTCATATTTTCTGACACACCATTTTCTTGTGGTGTTCCTGGAACTGTCTTCTCTCTGTGAATTCCATTATCTCAATAGTACCTATCAAACTCTTTACTGCAATATTCACCTCCATTGTTTGATCTAAGACACTTCAACCTTTTTGCTGTCTCATTTTCAACCAAATATCTCCATTTCTTGAAAGTATCAAATACGTCATATTTATTTCGAATACAATAAATCCATATTTTTCTAGTTGCATGATTAACAAAAGTAACATAATAGCGAGAGCCACCGAGAGATGATACCTAAGCAGATCCCCATACATATGTATGCAAAAGTTCTAATTTTCACTCTTCTTTTCTTTCCCAACTTTGAGGAATTTGACTCTCTTTTGTTTTCCATAAACACAATTCTCACAGAATTTTAAATCGACATGCTTCAAACTTGGCAACAAATTTCTTGAGTGAAGAATACGTATCCCCTTTTCACTCATGTGCTCAAGCCTATGATGCCACAATGTCGTATCTTCTCCTATAGAGGTTAAATCATTAACATAATTAGAAATATCATTGCATAAATAAAATGTACCAACCTTTTCTCCTTTTGTTATTACCACGGTGTTAAGTCACGGAAAGGGTATGTGTTTATTATTAATCTCATCATACTTTTCCTTTATTATTATCTTTTCTATATCCTAATGTGGTAATATATTGAGAAATTATGGTAAGAAATGAAGGAATTATCTGCAGTTACGGCTTAGCTAATTATTACCCTTCTTTATGTAGGAAAACAACAAAAAGGACAATTGATGTTCCCTAACGAAGGAACAACAAAAATCAACATGTAGAGAAAAGAATGCAGCAGTTGCGGACAAGGCCAAAGGAAAATCAGAAGGATCAGTGCGAGAAAGGAAAGGATGTCTGAAATTAGAAATCTGTTGCGAATCCCTCAGGATAGAAATATCTTGAGGGATCACATTTACCATTTATCGTTCACCCTTTCTGATTATAAAAGGAGATGATTGTAAGGAGAAAGGGGGAGGAAAACTCTGTTATTATTGAATTTGTAATTTTAATTACAGAATCTCACTATTGAAATAACACGGTTATATTGTAATGCTACTTTCATTCGATGATTAATACATAAGTGAAGTTGGTGTTCCCTCACTTTAACTAAAGTAACTTAGCAGTGTTTGTTGGCGGCTAAGGGCCTGACCTCTGGTGGATTCAACTACTTTCTTTGTGTCATACATTTCAAATTATCGCAAGTGTGATGGTTTGATAGTATTCTTACTTTCTGTGATTTTATCTCCTTCGTTGTTTATTGTTTTCTGGTATTGACAAAATATCTTTTCTTTATGTAAATTATAGTATTGTTGTTGATTCAGTTTATGTTCATTTTAGATTGAGTTACTTAAATAAATCTTCCGCTTGATTTAATCAACTGTAAAGAGTATTAACTATCATTGTTGAAACTCTCAAGTTGATATCATTTCTGTTTAGATTATTTACTGAAGAGTGGTTTGATTTAGATTAAATCAGTTCAGAAGAGATAAGTTATTGCTACTGTTCTCTTAGTTGATGCCATTGCTAGTTGAATTGCTTGAGTAAGAATTGATTATGATTTCGATAGAAGATTGAGTCTTGAAGTACAGTTGTTATATTCCCTCTAATGATTGTTGTTGGAATTTATTAGATGCATCCATTTACTGTTGAATTTAATGATATATACTACAATTTAGGAAACATTACTCTCTGAATTAAATAGCAACCATGTACTGTGTACACTCTTGAAATAAGAGGACTTGCCCGGATTGATAATTAATGTGAGGATAATTAGGAGTTTTAAAAGGCACCTTTTATCAACCAACATTTTGGCACCATTGTCAGGGAGAGTGTACCCATTTATACCTAGTAATGTACATCTGATAATTATTGTTGAGGAAGAATTGGGTATTGAAAACGGAAGGTAAGAACCTACGTAACGAGAAAGTAAAGTGCTTGCTACTCCGCCCTCTTTTCAGCACAATTATAGAAAGCTAAAGTAGGTGTTTGATGCTTGTTTTTTGAGAGAAAACTGGGTATTAAAAACAAAAGGTAAGAACCTACATATGGAGCAAATAAAATGCCTGCTCCCCCACCCGTTTTCCAGCAGAATTGTTAGGAACTTAGGGTAGAGATAAACATTTGAATTGTTTGCATGAATGACTAACAAGAAAAAACCCGAAAACAATCCAATTCCACTACCCAAATCTGATAAATCTAAGGGACCGGTGACCCTTGGATGATCAAATTTCATAGATGACATCTTAAAGAAAGTTGAATCTCAGCCGTCAGTAGGTCCTTGAAACGTTGCTTCCAAACAACCTATTGTCTCCCTTCGGGCCATAGGCTCACCATCTGTTGCCTAAACTGAGGTCCACAACAAAATAGTAGGAACTAACTAGAGTTTTCAGGAAATTGAAAATTCACGCCTAATTTCCTCACATGAAGGGAATTCTTGTAATATTCGTGAAGGAGGAGGAGAAACAGGGGAAACAAATGAGCCAAGATCCCCTCAGGTAGTAATTGAGCAAGGAACACCCAGTATCCTAGACCAAGGGAGTGTTGTTAAGATCATTCCCACCCCTTCTAATCACCCTAGGAATAACTCTCTAGAGATACCAGAAGGGTACTGGCATATATCAAATGGCCAACAATCCACAAGCACTCCAAACCTCCACATTGCAGTATCCCATCATTGACATTGCTATCAGTGCACCCATGAAAGCTATCCCACTACAAAATATACCCACCTTTCATGGACTCACGTAAGAGGATCCAGATGCATTTTTGTTTGAATTTGATGTATTATGTCAGGTTTATGATTACATCACCAACCCCAAAAAGCTAAAGTTGTTTCCCTCCACGTTAAAAGGAGAAGCCTTACGTTGGTTTACGGGGCTAGGTGGGGGAACCATAAATGATTGGGATCAAATGAAAAGCAATTTCCTTAAAAAATATTAGGACTATTGCAGATCTAGGGAATTGAAAGATGAAATATTCCAAATGGTAGCAAGACCTAGTGAAACGTTGGAAGAATATGTGGAATGTTTTCAATATAACCTCCAATGGTGTCCCTATGCAACTTTGTCTTTTCCTGATAATGTGTTCAAAACTACATTAATTAAAGGAATGAAAGAACAATGGATAGAGACACTAAATATTATGGGTAAATTTGATATATATCAAGAAGACTATTATAATTTTATTAAATTGTGTATCATGTGCTCAAGAGGCAATACGAGATTGAAACCAGCAGAACGTGACATGACCACCAGGGACAGAAAAATCTTTGGCAGAAGCGTTACTCGTGCAGAAATTGGCAACCTACTAAAGGATTTCAAAACAGATACCTTGGGAACTTTGGTGACACAACTAGACATCATGCAATCCAAGCTGAAGTAGAACAAAACTTGGTGATATTTTGTCCTAGAGCATAGTCATAAAGAATGCCCGCTAGATATGGTACAAACCTATGCCATATGTACCAAAGATCATGCCACAGAAAGATGCCCATCACTCCCAGGGTTAAAAGAAATCTATAAGGAGGCAGAAGAAGAAACATAACTAGTCTACCTGCTAAATCAACATCGTCAATGGAAACCACGACAAATAGGTACGCCTACTAACCCATCTTATTTCTTTCAACCTTCATAATATAATTCACAACAATACCCAGGAGCTATGTGCGAGAACTAGTGACCTTTTCCTAATTGGTCATAGCAACCATTCTCTATGCCACCTTGGTCCAACCAATCAAGTCAAAACAACAATTGGCCAAATTCCTCTTAATTCCCACCATTCTAGTAGAATAATGCATATCAATCTCAATGGTCACCCTCCACTTCACAAAACCAGAGTTGGCAGTCAAGCTAGCAAAGACCTACAAACCAGTGAGCAGGAACAATCCCCCTACCTCAACCTACACTTCCAGCACCATAGACATTGCAACAGAACCCTCAAACAAACCTCCGACCACAGCTCCCAGCCCAGCCCAACCCGAACCCCAACAATAGATTGGTCCAATCTGTGCAAATTATTGAAGGACCAGAGCCAAAAACTGAGTTGAGGGAGTGTAGTGAGCTTAAATTAAGGTCTGGATGGATAATAGAGTCAGAGGGAGATAAAAATATACAAATTGAAGATCTGTTACCTATCAAACAAGTACCACAAGTGGAGAATCTGGTTAGATAAAAAACTCACGATCAAACTATTACCTCTTCTCCACCATTCCCAGTGAGATTAATTATACCCCACTCAATCAAATATCCCAATTTCGATCTTCTAGAAGAATTGAAAATTTTGTGTGTAAAAATACTCTCCTCCAGGCTATTTAGGACATTCCAATTTATGCAAAAACTATTAATGAATTGTGTATGAAAAAGCCAAAAAGGAAAATAAAAACAACCCCAACTGTTCATGTAGTCGGTACTTTGTCTGATTTATTATCAGGCAAAGAAACACCTGTAAAATATGAAGACCCAGGAAACCCTATAGTCATGGTACAAATAAATGGATGCTCCTTCCCCAATGCATTACTTGACCTAGGAGCAACAATCAGTATTCTCACAACAAAAACTTGTCAAAAACTTGGCAACACATCCTTGGACCCAAACACAACCTTGTTGGAATTGGCTGACCGATCGGTAGTCAAACCAGAAGGCACATTACATGATGTAATGGTGTCTGTAGATTCTTGGTAATACCCAGCAAATATTTTGATCATCAATCCTAGAAACTGACTAAACACACATCCCCTAATTCTAGCTATACCTTGGCTAGCAACCATAGATGCTTACATAAGTTGTCGAATAGGTAGCATGACTATAGCAAGAAGAAGTAATGTGAAGAATTTAGCTCTATATCCTCCAGCTCAGCCAAGTTTAACAATAATAAAAACTAGAAAACAACATGTATCATATCTAACTGAAAACATTAGATCGCCACTAACTATAGAAGATGCTCTGGAATTCAAGGATCAAATAGAAGATGACATCATTAACACTTACATTAACCAACCAGATGCTACATCCAATCTAAAGTGTCACATGATAGAAGCAGCCCTGGATAACAAAATTGAACAAGATCCCTTAAAAGACATTAACAACCAGTCAATGCCAACGACTTTTGTTTATAATAGCAAAACCATAGAAATTGAGCCAGGGAAAACCTTAAATATCAACATGAACCTAACTGGTGACCAGGAGCAGAGGCTTGTTCAACTTCTGAGAAAATATGAAGAAGATTTCGCTTGGGATTACCTAGACATTAAATGGATTGATCCCTAATTATGCATGCACCACATTTATACAGAGAAAGATGTGAGGCCCATTCGACAACCTCAATGGAGGTTAAACACTAACATTAAAGATATTGTTAAGGATGAACTACAAAAACTGTTAGATGTAAATTTCATCTATCCTATATCTGATAGCAAATGGGTCTCTCCATTAGTAGTGGTGCCTAAAAAGAATAGAAAGTGTCGTATATGTGTTGACTGTAGAGAGCTTAATAAAGCAACCCAAAAATACCATTTTCCCCTTCTCTTCATTGACCAGGTCTTGGACACATTGGCATGGAAAAAATTCTTTTCTTTCCTAGACAACTTCAGCGGCTACAATCAAATTCAAATTTCCCCTGAAGACCAGGATAAGACTACCTTTACCTACCCTTAGGGGACATTTGTTTACAGGGTCTTACCTTTTGGACTGTGCAATGCACCTCCCACATTCCAGAGGGCCATACTCAACATTTTTTCATATCTAATAAACGAAGAACTCAAGGTATACATGGATGACTTTACACCTTATGGAGATGACTTCAAGCCGACACTACAAATGCTAGAGAAAGTTCTGCAAAGATGCATTTCTATCAGGCTCTATTTAAGCCATGACAAATGCCACAATGATGATGACTGAGGGCCTCATCCTGGGTCACTATATCTCAGCAGTTGGAATTCAGGTATATCCAACAATAATTCAGATAATTCTTTTAATACCTACCCTCTCCACACAAACTAAGGTACGTAGTTTCTTGGGATTTTCTGGATATTATAGGAGATTTATAAAGAATTTATGTCAAATTACTGCACCATTATATGCATTAATAGGAAATATCAATTTCATGTGGACTGAAAAATGTGACACTACTTTTGAAGATTTAAAATGGCTTGTATCAACAACCCTAGTATTACAGGTCCCAAACTAGGATATGCCATTCCAGATTTCATCCAATGCTTCAGATACGGCCATCGGAGTAGTCCTCGGCCAGGAGGAAGATAAGAAACCTTACGCGATATACTACATCAACAAAAATCTATCTCTGGCTGAGTTGAATTACACAGTGATCGAAAAGGAATTTCTTGTTGTAATCTATGCTATTGATAAATTCAGACATTATATAACAGGATACCCTGTGGTTTTGTATACTGATCACTCTGCTATTAAATATTTAGCTAATAAACCTGTTACAAATGGAAGAGTGACAAGATCGTTGATCGTTTTGTAGTAATTCGACATAACAATCAAAGATCGACCAGGAAAGGAAAATCTAGTAGCAGAATTCCTTTCACTTATACCAAAGACAGATGACTCGACAATAGTAGAAGACTAGTTCCATGATGAGCACTTATTTTTTGTAAACGTGAAAACACCATGGTACACAGATGTCGCAAACTACCTAGCAGTGGGAAAATTACCCAAGCACCTGACGCCCAGTGAAAGAAAACAAATAGTACAACGTAGCACTCGGTTCTCCTGGATCAGAGGATATTTATTTCATACAGGGGCGGATATGCACATTCGAAGATGTGTCAGGGAAGACGAAGTCTTCGACATCGTGAAATCTTGCCATGATGGGCCTTGAGGTGGACATTTTGTAGACTGCAGGACTGGTCACAAAGTCTTACAGATAGGCTATTATTGGCCCACCATTTTTAAAGATGCCAAGAAGTTTGTCTAGGCATGTGATAATTTTCAAAGAATGGGATGCCCTAGGCAATCTGATGAGATGCCCCATGCATCCGCAGTTAGTCATTGAACCTTTTGAGCGATGGGCGTTAGATTTCATTGGTCCAATAAATCCATCATCTAATTAAAAGACATACATACTAGTCACAATAGAATATGTGACTAAATGGGTGGAGGCAGAAGCATTACCAAGGGTAATGGAGGACTCAGTAATCCACTTTCTTTTCCAACTGTTTGTGCGATATGGCTTGCCTAAAGAAATAATCATGAATGGAGGGCCACAAATTATAGGCCATAAGATTGCAACGAAATTAGAAAACCATCATATCATGCACAGAATCACAACTCCATACAACCCGCAGACAAATGGGTAGGTAGAGAGTACCAATAAAGTAATCGAGGCAATACTCACAAAGACAGTTGCATCACATAGATGTGACTGGGCTACCCAATTGCCAAAATCCCTGTGAGCATACCGCACAACATGGATAAATACCATGGGATATTCCCCATATTAGCTAGTGTTTCGGAAAGAACCTATCTTCCCAATCGAATTTGAAATTCAAACATTGAGGACAGCTCAAGAGGTAGGCTTGGACTTAAATGAAGCACAAATTAATAGGCTACATCAAATCAATGAATTGGATGAAATTTGGTTATCAAATCTTCAGCATACTGCACTGATACAACAACAAAGAGCAAAATGGCATGATGCCCTCATCAAGAAGAAGATATTCCACGAAGGTGATTGGGCACTTCTATATGATTCTAGGTTCCAGGATTTCCTGGGAAAACTCTAGACCAGATGGCTAGGCCCCTATGAGATACAAGAGGTGCATGATAATGGCACCCTCACATTAGCCACCATTGATGGGTCTGGCTACTATTTTAAAGCGAATGGAAATCGAGTACACCTCTATCGCAAACCGCTTACTAGGGAGTCCTTTTACCAATAGTTACAGGAAGATTCCACTATACAAATTCTTGTTGAGGAGGGCAACCCATCCACAACATTGGTCCAGTGAAGAATTTATTTGGTTTTGAAATTTGTACATAAACTTTCCTTTCTGTTTGATTGACTTTGCTTGTATAAATTGTGTATAAGTTGTATTTTTTTCTATTTTTCCTTTGTTGTTACCTATAAGGAACAGTTGTTGTTCCCTCTAAGGAACAACAATTTTCTGCACAAATTTTCTTCTTGCTATTCCCTCTAAGGAACAGTCATTTTTCCCTCTAAGGAACAACAATTTGTGTGTAAATTTTCTTCTTGTTCCCTCCAAGGAATAGCTGATGTTCCCTCTAAAGGAACAACAATTTCATGTGCAATTTTTTCTTTTTGTTGTTACCTTTAAGGAATAGTTGTTGTTCCCTTTGAGGAATAGTTGTTGTTCCCTCTGAGGAACAACCGTTGTTCCCTCTAAGGAAAATCAATTTTGCATGCAATTTCTTTTCTTCCTTTTTTTCTTTTCTCACTGTTCCCTCTAAGGAACAACAATTTCGAGTGCAGTATTTTACTTTTTTTTCTTTTTGTTGTTCCCTTTAAGGAACAACTGTTGTTCCCTCTAAGGAACAACCATTGTTCCCTCTAAGGAAGAACTATTTTGTGTGCAATTTTTTTCTTGTTGTTCCCTTTAAGGAACAATAGTTGTTCCCTCTAAGGAACAGTTGTCGTTCCCTTTAAGGAACAACTATTGTTCCCTCTAAGGAATAGCAATTTTTCATCCAATTTTTTTTTCTTTCTCTTGTTGTTCCTTACAAGGAACAGTTGTTGTTCCCTCTAAGGAATAGTTGTTGTTCCCTCTAAGAAACAACAATTTTTTTGTCATGTATTTCCCTTGTTGTTCCCTACAAGGAACAACTACTATTCCCTATAAGGAAGATCAATTTTCGTATGTATTTTCTTTGTTGTTTCCTATAGGGAATAACTGTTGTTCCCTCTAAGGAACAACAACTTTTTTCATATCTTTCCTTACTTTTCCCTCTAAGGAACAACACTTTTTGTGTGAAGTTTTCTTTTACTATTTCCTTTAGGAAATAGCACTTTGTGAATATTTGTTTGAAAACACCCTTTCTTTTCTTTGCTCATTCTTTATGATCCTCCATAAGACACAAGTGTACAAATATATGTGTAAGGATAGAAATCTGAAGTTTACTCGAACAAGCAAATATATTGAATATTATCATCTTTAACAAGATTGCTTTATATTGATTGAAAAAGAAAGGACACAACCATCTATATCACTTCATTGTCCTCATTTCCACTATAAATTGAATTGATTGATTATTTGTACTATGTTGGTTCTCCCCTACCCCTATAATTCTCTCTGTTCATTATCATCAAATAAGGCTAAGGGCATATTTTTCTTTTCTATTGATATGTTCGAACTTCTTCTACCATCCCTACTCCTAAGGAGTGTTGAGCCACCCTCTATATATAAATAGGAAGTGCTACCCTAAGATATATATAT